>PVJA010000423.1:0-175782 GCA_004027025.1 Myocastor coypus
GGGGGGGGGGGGGGGGGGGAGTGAAGGAACATCTGAAAACACTTAGAAGTTAAATACAACAACTTTCCTCATCCCAGAGAGACACATTTCAAGAGCCCAAGTGGATCCCCAAAACCAAAGGTCCTACATACACTGCTGCATCCTACACATGCATATATACCTTTGATAAAGTTAAGAGTGAGCCTGGTAGCACACGCCTGTCATCCCACACCCACATTGTTGAAAACGGAGGCAGGAGGATTGAAAGTTAAAGACCCCCTCAAAAAAAATAAAAGTTGAAAATCAGCCTTAGTAACTTAAAAGCATCCTGTCTCAAAATAAAATACACTAGAGTGTTGTAGCTCAGTGGGAAGACCCTCAGTTCAATTCCCAGTACTGAAAAAATAAAAAGCAAATTAACCTACACCAAGTATGTGCAGTAAGAGACTAGCAATAATCGAGTATAAATCTTAGCAGTCTCAGCATAGGATTGTTTTTCCTTTCCTAGCTAAGTTGAGAAATTTCACCTTTCCAGCTAAAGGAAGCATCCGCAGGCTCTCTGTGACAGATCAGGGTCACCAGCACGCCCCTCTTAGGTGCTGGACCTCTGTGTAGTACAGTAAGGGTTTTCAGAGCACTAGCGAGACCACCCAGCAGGCAGGCTGGTCACCAGTGAGTGAGAAGTATATACCAGGGGGACCCACCAAGGAAAGGCAGAGAGGAGGGGCTCCAGATGTCATCCTGCCACTTAGGCCGACATGCAATTAAAACCATAGGGATCATTTATTTCTGGACCTTTCCATTTAATATTTTAGGGTTGTGGTTGACACAGGGTAACTGAAACCCAGGAAACCAAAATCACGGATGAGGAGAGCAACTATAAGTCTTACCAGCATCCTCCCTATGTACCCCACAGAGATATAATTGGCATAATAATTAGAATAAGAACAATCTCTTGCCCCTACATTGTCGCAGGCGTGAGCAATGTGGGGGCACCTCCAGATAAGAGCAGAAGCAGGGTCAGGAAGAGGCTTGCTGGGGGAATTCCTGAGCCTTAGAGTAGAATGAGGACACGGAAAGCTTCCAGCAACAGAACACGTATGACAAAAGCAGACACATGGGATGAACAGGACTGTCTGCAATGTACGGTTAAGGACTGAGGAACCCCATAAAACCACATTGCTTTCTCCATAGAGGGGACATGCAAGAGGTCCTGGCCTCACTTGTCTGGCATTCAAGTGTCCTGAGTACCAGCCACCAAAGTGTGACCACCAGTGGGCCATCACCCTGAGCAACCTGAGGCCTGGTGGCTTTACCTAGCTCCTCTCCCAGCCTCTCTCCCTGCAAAGAAATTAAACCTATCTCTCCACGGGGATGCAATTGCCTTCTTTTTGTGATTTTTTTTTTCCCTTTTCCTACCAAAAGGGGTTCAAAAGTTGAAAGCTGATTTGTATTCATGAGCACCAGGCAGACTGCTGCAAACCCTGCTCTGTGGGGGGACGCAAAGGAACAGGCAGCCCAGCCTGGGGCCAGACCTGCTCCCCAGAAAGGCAGGAGCTTTCTGGGTGCCACTGTTGCCCCCGCCTCCACTGTATCCTTGTAACACAGAGCTCCCGCTGAGTGCTGAGGTTCTTTGTGGCAATCACAGCTGATCAACACCCTGGTGGAATTCGGGGGGACCTCTGAGGAATTTCACTGTGGGTCCTCCAGGCATCTCATTTGCATACATTTGTATAAGTTATGCATTGGTGTACACTCTCTTTAACACTGAAACCTAATGAAGTCACTCAGACAAGCACATTAAAAACAGGATTTACTCTGGGACGTCTGACCCTCTGCATGTTAAATCATTTGGATGATCATTTGAATATATTTGCACAAGCACCGCCTTGAAGAGGCTCTTACCCAGGTTTTCAGAATTAATGAACTGATTTCAGGGGAGGGGGCAGCGTAGCAACAGTTTGCCCAAAACTGCCCACGGCATCTAAGCTGGGCACCAGGCCAGGATGGCTCACCAGGAGCACCAGCCCAGATCCAGGGTGTTCCTGGAAGATGGGGAAGCACCCCACAGTCCTGATTTTACCAACGTGTGTAGGAAATAGGCCCCTTGGTGGGGAAATGAGCAAGTCAGGAGAGAATTAAAATAGAACCAGAGAGCACCTGCCCCAAAGCTGTTGGAGCACCCCATCCTGAGAAGCAGCCCAGAAGAACCTCGCTGGCTGTGTTGCAGCCAGTGAGGAGGGGGCACCAGAAGTCTTCCCCGGTGCCAGCTTGCTAAGTTGTCAGCCCAGTGGCACCTCCCACTCCTGCGAGAGGGTTAAGCACCGGCCCTGCCAGGGAGGAAGGTGGGCCAGGAGCTGACTGTGCACTCTCGTAGGCCCTGAAGCAGCACAGCTTCTCCTCAGGAGCTTTACACACAGCCTCGCCACTCCCTACACACACACCCAGGCTGATGCTGCCCAAGGTCACTGGCGTAAGGTTGGAAGTGAGCAAAAGGGACACAAAGGACTGTGAAGGCCAACGCAGGCAGCCACGCGCACCGAAACCCACTGTACCTCAGGTCTGGCAAACAGCATGTTTTTCACATACATCATGCACTCTTCATGGAAACCTGGTACTAATAGGTAGGCCCTCTTCCAGACCAACACAGCGACACGCACCTGTAACCCCAGCACTTGGGAGACTAAGGCAGGAGGACCACCAGGGCTTCAACCTTAGCCTGGGATACATAATGACTGTGAGGCTCCCCTGGACTACAGAGAGTGTCCTGGTCTCAAGAAAACCCACAGAAGGAAAAGGAAGGAAGGAAGGAAGGAAGGAGGGAGGGAGGGAGGGAGGGAAGGAAGGGAGGGGGAGGGAGGGAGGGAGGGAAGGAAGGAAGGAAGGAAGGAAGTAAAGAGGGAAGGAGGGAAGGAAGAACTAATCAGAAAATGTGGGCTTGCTCTTGCTCTCCGGGGTGGGGAGGCAGCATGGAGGTTCCAAGTCCCTGGCTGAAGCCCCAAGAACCTGGCCTCTAAGATTCCCAATAGCCTGGAGCCACCCAGCACAGACTCCTGGCCAGAGCTCTTCCAGTGTCTCCAGAGTAGGAATGCTGTGATTCGCACCCACATCTGGTGAGAATTATTGCCTTCCCTAGAGCAGGACCTGGAACAGTGACACCCTTAGGACTGCTCAGCCCTCAGCCACTGCGCATGAGCTGACTTTCAGTCCAGCCACGGCAGACCCTGCCAAGTCCCTGTGCCCTGCTGTTCCTCACTCTGAGGTCCACCAGCTGGCACCATCAGATCTGTTGCATTGGGCCAGGCTCCAGGGACGGCACAGAACCTGCACATTGGTTTCTGGCCCCACAACTCCAGCCCGAGGAGTACTTCCCATGACCACAAAGGCATCATTGCGCTGTCCCTGGGCAAGACTGGTTCCCAGGGGACATGTGACCTGGACCCTTTCATCCTCACCCCCCCTGTCAGCCACCATTACAGGTCCGCTTTCTCTAACACAGAGAGACATGTTACTGTGCAAACTTGTGTTCTTTCCAACCAAAAGATGGAGTGTGGGCGATGAAGCCAGGGGACCCAGGGTGACTGTAAACAGTGGAAATTTCCAGAAAGCAGACCTCTGAGATGAAGTGTCTGTAGGGCTGGTTTCTTCTCCGCAGTACGAGAACAAGGGATGTCCCACAACCAGCTCTTTACTTGGGGACAGATGGGAATCCTGGGTGCTCTCTGTTGTGGAGTGATGTCATTCCTACCACTGCCTCCATTGTCACGTGGTGTCCCACTGTATCTACACATCCTCTGGCTCTCTGAGTGTCTGCACCCAACCAAATCACCTCCTTTCATAAGGGCATCAGTTACATTGAATTAGGACCCATTCCAGTGACTTCATCTCTGGGATGCAATCGGCAACATCTTTGGATTAAAGGAGGCAAGTTTACTTTGGCTCACAGCCTGCAGAAGGCTCAGTCCACAGTCAGCTGGCCCCCAGGCAGGCCATCATGGTAGAGAGACCAGGCAGAGGAAAAATGGCTCTTAGCGTGGCAGTGAGAAACAGAGAGAGCAGGGCAGGAGGAAGAAGCTGGATCCTTCTCCTAGACCACGCCCCCATGACCACCTCCTCCAATCAGGCCCCACCTCCCAGCACCAGCTGAGCTGTAAACTCATCAGTAGACTAACTTGAAGTGTATCACTCCTCATGATCCAGTCGACTCCCCGAAGCCCCACCTATGAGTGCATGAGGCTTTGGGGGGACATTCAGGTAGAAACTACAGCACCAGGCATGCTCCTGCAATGAGCTTCCGGGGAATTAGAGCTTCCATTTATGTTTTGGGGGACACAATTCAACCGATAGTACTCAGGAAGTGGTTTATGTGAATATTTTTCTAAAGTATCTCCATTGGTATAAATTGTCATACAGTCACTTAGGTAATTTGTCCTAAGGACATTCTTTCCAAGGTTCCTAGTTTCCCAGCCATTAAGAAAAAGTTTGCAAAAACAATGGAGATAGATTTTTCAAGTACCATGAATGAGGTTCGATCCCTGGCATGCCGTGCCAGCCGGTGCACCCTTGGGGCACACTGAGACAATGATTGAGACTGGGTGTGGTGGTGCACACTTCTAATTCAGCGCTTGGGAGGCTGAAAACAGGAGAATCAATGAGTCTGATCTATGTAGTGAGACCCTGTAGATCCTGTACTAGATAAACCCAAAACAATAAAAAATGAAATAAAAGCATCATGGATAGAACATTTCACATGAAATACCTTCTGATCACCTGATGCTTCTTTTTCTCCAGCATCCAAGGGAGATGCTTTTGGGGCCCGGTCTCGCCTTCCCTCTCACAGCTGCCCTGCCCACACAGCTGCTAACATTCCCTTTTGACAGTGGCCAAAACTGAAGCCCACGTAGGTTCCTCACCTGCTTTGGCAACCTGCTTCCAGGAGCAGGGTTAGGAAGTTGAGATTCTCCAACTCACATCTGCTGTACTGGGGGACAGACTCTTCCCCCATGACTCCACCATCGCGTGGATACTTTCTCTGTGGCCTCCTTTGGGAAACTCTTCTCCCTGTCAACCCTGGGCCTTGCATTTCCAGGCTGTCCTGCCAGGCCCTTACAATCCTGCACCTCTGCATCCAGGCTCCCACGGAGCAGAAGAGAACTCTCACCCCTGCGCTGGTCATGCTCTGGTGTGAAACCTCTCCCCAGCTGCCTTCTGGAGGGCCATGGCAACACTCAAGCTGGGCTGCGCAGCCACAGCCACGGAAAGCCTTCTGGACAGTGTCATGTGGAAGCCACTTAACTTACCGTTTGGGTATTTCCACCAGAGCAGATACCTGCTTACAGTCCCAGAGGCCCTCTGAGGTCCCTCTTGGTTACCCTTTGTCCTCTCAGCTTTCTAAGCCTGTGTTACAAAAGGATGAGGGGCTGAAGTTAGCACAAAAGCAGGTCAGGAGGCAACGAATGTGCCAAGGGTCATCAGCTCCATCCCTGGAGGCCAGTAGCTGACTGCAAGACGAAGGTAGCACTTGAGGCCTTGTGGCTACGCAGGAGCTATTGGATCTGGCTGCGGATTACAAAATTTGTTCTGTTTTTATGAAGAAAATCAAAATATTGCCGAGTTCTATGGATAGCTTTTAGAGAGGATACACTACTTAAGTCATAAGAGAAAGAAAATATAAGCAGATTTCACTTCCTGACTTTTTTTAAGCATAACTCTGGAGTCCAGGAAGTTAACCTTTCTTTTCCCATTCTTCTGGGAGCCAAGGGGATGGAGAGGTCTTTATTAAAAGAAGTTTTTATGTGTAAAGGTGACAAGAAAACACTCAGAAAAGAGCTTTTAAGGAGGCTTTGCCTATTTTATACTTTGTTTAGGTCAGCCACAGCAGGAATAACTTTTTCAAATTAAAATTCAGGTAAAGTGAAAAATGACACAGGCAGGCTCTTGGCATAGACAAGCGAGCCGGTCCAAAGTCTCCGTGGCACGGGGTCCTGTGTCTCCTATAATTGATAGGACATGTTTTGACTTGCTCACTTGAAATGTGATAATCATGTTCCAGAACGGATAATTGCATCTTTTAGTCTTTGGAATTAAGTGTGCAAGTCGTAAAGGTACCTTTCTTTCATTTTTTTAACAGCCTCCTCCGCTGTTGACAACAGGAGCTTGAACCATGACATCGTTCTTTTATAGCTGCACACATCTAAAAGAAAAGGGTAGGTTTGCATGGCAAAGGGACCTTCCCCAGCGGTTCCTGTGGGAAGGGGAAAAACCAAGTGTTTTTTAATTACAAAGAATAATTGGAGAGAGGGGTTTCAGAAAAATCCATCAAAACCAAGGCAGCTGATACCCTGCAGGTGAGATCAGCAGGGTGCCTGACCCGAGGGGTCAACGCGCTTGTCTCCTCCACAAATACCAAGGCAGGAAAAAGCAACAGCTCTTTCACTGGAGCCTGAAGCAGAGCCTGGGAGGTGGCAACAAGGGCACTGAGTACAGAGAAACGATGGCCTTGGGAGGAGGGGACTGAGCCCACAGCACCCATGTCAAGATCAACCCTGAGCCACTCAGTGGGGACAGCAGGAGGCACAGCAGTCTCCGTCCCCGCCCAACACTCTGACGCTAATGCTGCAGCCACGTTGTTCCACCTTCTCAGCACCAAGGAAAGACTTCGAAGAAGACAATATCACCGCAGACAAGGTTGCAGGCTTTGGTTTGGGGCTGACTCAGAGGAGTGCACAACTGAGATCTTTCCTGGGTATAGTTCACAGCAAGGTTTAAGCTCTTATGAAAATCTCATTTATGGGGCTGGAGAGACGGCTCAGCAGTCTAAGTGCCTACCTGGAAAGCACAAGGGCCTGGGTTCAATCCCTGGTACCATATGCCATGCTGTGTTGGGTGCACCATGCCAGTCTCAAAGCCGGGCATAGTGGCACACACCTGTAATGGCAATGCTGGGGAGGCTGAGACAGGAGGATCACTATGAGTCTGAGCTGCATAGCAAAACCTTGTACCAAGTAAATAAATAAACTTAATAATAAAGAAACTCGGGGCCTGGCGGGATGGCTCAGTGGTCTAAAGTGCCTGCTTGGGAAAGCTTGGGCAGCTTCAGGGACCACGGTTCAATCCCCGGTACCACATGCTGCGCCAGCCCTGCCCTTGGGGCGGGCTGAGCTGGCCATAAAAATGAGTGAATAAACAAACAAAGGTTCTGAAACAAGAGAAAAAAATAAATAAAATAAAAAAAAAAAAAAAAAAAAAAGAAACTCATCTCCTGCTGTTCTGAGAGAAAGGGGAATTCAGGCAGTGATGCCCGTGGTGAGGAGCAGGTGTAAATACAGACGGAACATCACTTGCCCCCGCTGCTGTCCTCCTACTATGTGGTCCCATGACAAGTAGGGAGCTGGGATCCTTGTGTTACTGGAAAATGCTGCAGCCCACCCAGGAGTTTGGGAGCTGCCACCGCCAGGTTACCGCATGGCCCCACTACTCAGAGAAAGGCCCTGACCACCCTGTGCCTTAGCTAGGGTCAGGCTGTGTGACATCCTCTGGAAGTGCTATCCCGCCGGGGCGCTCTGGGTCAGTGCAGTCCAGCCTGGGCATCAACTGAGAGCCCTGCTACCTGCCCGTGGCCCTGGCCTCATCTGAGCAACCATGCAGCAGAGGCCAGCCCCTGGAGGCCCCACATGGTCACCGAGGCAATCTTCATCAGTCCCCGCAGCTGGACACGTGGTGCCACATCGAGTGGCCCCACCGCATGCAGCCCTGGGAGGCTGATGAACACCAGCACAGCCTCACCCCAGTGATCCTGTCACAGCAGCCCTTCTCTCCCATGGCCCGTGGAAACTGATGGGCACCCATGCAAGGTACAGCCATCCACTGGCAGCTGTGAACCTGGTCTGCCTAGGAAAAGTTATCCCAGCTAGTGGTGCAAGCCAAACGGCCCTGCAGCCACCTGGCCACTTGTGGGCCTTGCTGACCTGAATGACAGCTGCATAAGCCACATGAAGTCCATCGAGATCCTAAGCCGACCTAGTCTGCCCCTTCAACACCTCCTACACCTACAGCTGCCCCATAAAAGGATGACAGACGTCAGACCTGACAGATGCGCACAGGTTATTTTGGATTCACATGGAGTAGGAGAGAATAAGGATGGTATGCCCCCAAGAAATACACCAACTACCTAGCAACAGATCCCCAGAAAAAGAAGCTCTTCTGAGAGGCTGAGGCAGAAATATTGCAAGTTTGAGTCCAGCTAAGTGCCTTAGTGTGACCCAGTCTTAAAACAAAACATTTTTAAAAGGGTCCGAGGTGTAGCTTATTGCAAAGGTCCTGAGTTCAATCTCTAGTACTTAAAAAGGAAAAATAAACAAATTACCTGTCTTTAAAGAAATTCAAAATAATGCTTTTAAGGAAACTCGGAGAGCTATAAGAGCACACAGATAGACAGACCTTGAGACCACACTTTTAAGTTAAATAAATCAAAAACATAAATATAGCATTGTTTCTGTTGTGCAAGACCAGAAGTGCAAATAAGGACTAAAATGGGTGATCATAGGTACTGGAATGTAGGAAGCAAATATTCAAATGGGAAGGGAAATAAGACAGAGGGATAAGGGATAGAAAGGAAAAGGAAGGAGAAAAAAATAGAAAAAAGTACAAACAATGCTTTTGTAAATATGGAAAGGAAAAGGGGTTAAAGGGAAAGCAGGGGAGTAGGGTGTGATGAGATAAAGAAGCAAGATATATTATGTAGTGGTGCAAGTTCCTGATAACAAATGTGCTCATCAAGTGTATCAAAAACATAGCAGCAGAATTAACTTTTAGAAAGGAGAATACAGAGGGCCGGCAAGATAGCTCAGTGGACTAAGCGCCTGCAAGTGTGGGAACCAGGGTCTGATCCCTGGTCCTGCATGCTACATTAGCCCCACACCTAGGGTGTGCTGAGTTGGCCACCAAGTCCAGGCGTGGTGGTGCACGCCTGCAATCCTAGCTCTGGGGAGGCTGACAACTGGAGGGTCACTAAGAGTCAGAGCTGCATAGTGAGACTCTGTACCAAATACATAAATGAAAAAAGTGGGGGGTGGGGGGTAATACAGACAGATAATTCAATAATATTAGGAATTTAATTCACTATCTGAATCAGAAATTCAGCAGATAGAGATCAAACAGAGATCGTAGCACAACGTAAATAAATAAATAAATAACATGATTGAGAGCCTCAATAGCAGAATAGATCAAGGAAATGAGAAATTCTTCCAGGTTGAAAGTGAGTCTTTTGAAACAAGAAAATCAAGATGGAAGGAAGAAAAGAAGGGAGGGGAAGGGCAGAAGGAGGTATAAAGCATAAGAGAAAAAAGAAAGCCAGCAACACTATGGGAAACCATTAAATGAACAAATGCATGTATTGTTGAAGTTTCAAAAATAGAAGAGGTGAAGAAAGGCATAGAAAAACTACTGAATAAAACAGCTGCTAAAACCCACTGCATTCTGGGAAACGTGGCTTGCACTGGGCTCCTGCGAGGCCTCACACAGTCAGTGGTGGGGCGTTTTCAGAGGTGGTGGGATCTAGAATGTGGGATTGATTTCTACTGCAATGCTGGGGTTAAGGGTGGGTGAACATTAAATCCAAGGATTGGTTTCCCACTGCCTTAATCCTGGCTGCCTAAACGGGATGTACAAGGGGCAGAAAGGCGCTGTTTGGGTCGCTTGCTCGTCTTGCTACCTTCTGCCTGCAGTGTTTCTCCTCTGCCACCCTGCCTTGAAATCCACCGACTATGGGCTAAAGTCTCTTTGAACTGTGAGCTAAACACCTGTCCTCCTTTACCTTTGAGAGTTGGGTATTTTGTCTTAGCAATGAGACAAGTAATTAAGGCAGAAAATATGTGGAAAGTGAAATAAGTCAGGCACACAAAGACAAGCCTTGTGTGTTCTCATGTGTAGAAGCTAAAAAGTTAATCTCACGAAGTAGGGAATAGAATAGTGGTTATCAGAGCCCATGAAGGATGTTGGCGGTAGAGGCAGGGAAAAGGGGTGCCATTGGATAGGAGGAATAATTTATATGTGGCTGAGAACAATGAATTGACTCTTTCAAAATAGCTAGTAGAGAGGGTTTTCTTGTTTTGTTTTGGTTTGGTTTTTTGTTTGTTTGTTTGTTTGTTTGTTTTTGTCTTTTGAGACAGGGTCTCATTATACAATTCAGGCTGGCTTTGAGCTCACTTTTGGAGGCCAGGCTGATGTCGAACTTGCACCAATCCTCCTGCCTCAGCCTACCAAATGCTGGGATTACAGGTATGCACCACCATACCCAGCAGGGTCTTGAAGGTTCTTCACACAAAGAAATGACTAACACCTGCAGTCGTACATTTGCCAGCTGCCCTGGCCTCAGTGCAAAGTGCATACGTGTGTTGAAGTGTCTTGCCTGTACTCCCTAAAGATGTGCAATTACTAGGTATCAAGTGAAAGTAAAAATGCACTTAAAAAACATATAAGTCATGAACATATTAACTAATCTATTTACAAGCAAGTAATTCCCAGGCCATAGAATGGACAGGTTCACGGTGACTCTGGGATTCAAACCCAGCACTCCTTTCCCTCACAGTCAATGCCCCAGTTACTTCTTCCATGTTTTGCCTGTGGTTCGCACCCATCTCAGGGGTCTTCGTCTTCATGCACCAGGAACCAATCTGCATGATTCTCCTTTTCCAAAGCACAATGCAAATGGTAAGATTCCATTTTTAAACCTAGTGGTATGTTGTCTCCACTCTGCCAAACAGTCGGCTTCTTTTCGTGTTCCTTTCTGAAACTTGGTTTCCACCCCAGGTGGAGGAGCCAAGAGGCTGAGCTTCAGCGGGAGGAAGCTTTTAGATGCCCCTGACGGCTGGGGGGGGGGGAGCGCGGAAGGAACCCTGGGGACGCAGACTGTGTGAAGCCAGGCCAGCAGAACGGGTTCCCCCGCGCTGATTGCCACCAGCCCAGGCTGGCAGAAAGTGCTTATCAGGGAGAATGCTCCCAGACTGATCATAACTGATGCAGTGTGCTGTGTCAGATCACTTCCTGTTTCCTGATTGCGGATAAGAAAAGTGTGATTTAATCAGAGCATTTTCAACAGTTCAGAGCCCGCGCATCCCGAAGCAGGTGCAGCCTCCTCCTCTGCGTCTCCTGCCCCGCCAGCCTGGCTGACGCCCACCCTGGGCTCAGAGCTGGGCTTGGCTCTCCACCACCACAGGGGAAGCTGCATTCTGATTTGGGGGAAAATTAAGAATGACTCCAAAGAACGTCAGAACTAGCTCATCAAATCAAGGGTTTCTAAAAGCTGTTGAAGTGTATTCCTGTTACATAAAAAGGTTCCGTATTGACCTCTAATTTCTAAGAACAGATCTTTCCAATCCATAAGGATGACCCTAAAATGCCCTTGAGACCGCTTTCCATTCACTGTCTATCCAGGTGCCTCCTGCCCATGCACTCCCTCCTGATCTGCTGCTCACGCCATTTGATTCATAAACAAATCAGGACTCAAGGTGTAACTTGTGAAGCCATGCAACTAGAAGTCTCCCGGCCAGGCCAGCTGCCTCCCAGTGACCTGCCCAGCATGCAAGCTGCCTCCACGCCCATAGAGTTCTGCAACCCTCCTGCTGGCACCACAGGCCAGCTTTCAGAGAAGGTAGCTTAGAAAACAAGCCTCCACTGGGATGTGTTCACTGAGAAACCTGAATGCCTCTACAAATACTGCATGCATTTGTGAAAACCTTCATGAGTAGGGCATCATTATCAGTGCTAAAGATGCACCATCATTAAAGGTCTGAACAGCCCAGCCTGGGTAACTCAGTGACTAACAAAATGTAAAACATCCTGGAGATGAGCTATGCCTCAAGGCTCTGGTTTAAATCCCTAACACTGCCAAAATATAAAATACAAAATGAAAACTGGAACCACTCTACCTTTTTTTACAGCCCACATTTAAGTGACCAAAGAGAGCTAAACATAAACAAGCAGCTAAGCTATGCAGTACGCTCACCACCTAGGGAGGGTATTGCTGGACAGTGGAACACAAGGAGAGAGGGAGCTGTGGACATGCCCAGGAAGAATGCACTGGAGGGAAGAGCAGAGCTAGAGCAGGGTCCCCACCCTGGAGGTCACAAACGGGAACCAAGATGCCAGACTAAGGAAAGTCACAGGTAACTGCTAGCTCTCCAGACACTGCGCCACATGAGGATGTGGGCACACACCTGAGAGGGACAGCACACAGAAAGACTCCGTGCACCGAAAAAGCTAGATTCTCTCTGTCAGATCGTAAGTGGACTGAAGAGGACCATTATAGCTTCATAGAAAGTACAGTCGATAAGGAATATGTGTGTTATACAGGCTGTCTCAATGCCACAAAACTAAAAATAATAATAAGTCCAATTTTGGAAAGTAACTCTTTAAGTTTGAAAACATCAAACAAAGCTACCACAGTAAACCACTTAGAAATTCACAAGAAAACGACATATCATAATTTATGGAATGCAACAAGAGCCATAATCAGAAGAAATTCGTAGCCTAATGTTTTTGCTAGTATTAAAGATCAAAATGAGAGAAGTGCTATTTAGACCAACAAAGCATAATGTTTTCATCCTAAAATGCGCCAAAATTATTTTAATAATAATTAAGTTCTGGGTTGTGTAAAGACACAGTTTTACACCGCACTAATGGAAGAGAAAATGAGCAGAACCTTTCAAGGAGAAATTTGTCAGTAAATACTCAAAATCCTTAAACTATGAGTTTCCTTTTCGATCTAGCCATTTTTTCCAATTTACTGCATCAAAAATTAAAGTAGGAATGGATTCAGTCTGCAAGAATTCCCATGAAAACATTGTTTATAGGAGAAAACTATTGGAAATATAGTAAATAAAAGCCATTGGAGGTAATGTATGAGGTACATCAATGTGAAAGCAAAATATTTTATTGTAAAGAGTTTAAGGGAAAACACACAGAACTCTATGCTGAGCATAGTGAGCCAGGTGTTCTTCACTAAAAAGATTCAGAAAAAAAGTTTCCCCAAGACCTAACACATACAGGTATTTTCTTGTCAGTACTCTCCAATCTGTACATAGCACTGACTCTATGCTAGGTATCCCAGGTAATCTGAAGATGAGTTGAGGTGTACAGAAGAATGCACCTAACTTATATGTAAATTATATGCCACCCTATGTAAGGGACTGGAGCATATGAGGATTTTTAACCTGACGGTTCCTAGCTTCCAGCCCCTGTGAATATCAAGGAACAAATGTAGGTGTGTCTCTAAGACACAGATGAGTAGAGGGACAGGTTGGAGAGAGCAGAGCGGACATCATCCTCCAGAAATAGCAGTCCAAAGTGCATACAAACACTTACTGTGCCCAGAGTAATTACTATGAATTTTTGTCCTGCAAACCCCTATCTCTATAGAGCAGCAGACATTTTAGTCTTATTTTTGGCTCCTTTTTTTCTGCATTTCTACAGTACATCTGACTAACTGGCAATACCACCGGCAAACATTCACTTTCACATCTGCCTTTACAGGAAACATCCAAGAAGACCCCATGGGCCTGGGAGCACCCTTGGTCCAGTGCTTATTCTTCTACAAGCAAAGTGATTCTCAGATAAGTCAAGTGATCAAAACAGGGCTACTCAGAGCAGAGGTCCCCAGCACCTGGACAATGGACCAGGAAGGGCTCAGGGTATGTTAGGAGCTGGGCCACACAAGGAGGTGAGTGGAGTTGGGGAGCGAAGCTGTAGGGATCTATTGGTCTTCCTGTGAACAATTCTGCCCCGGGGAGACAAGGCAGTGGGAATGAGAAAGATAGACAAGAAGATGAAAAGCTGGGCTAGGTGGTGGCTAGTCTGCCTGATGGGTAAGACTAACTCCACACACACACACACACACACACACACACACACACACACACACACACACACAAAACCTTTATGCTTTTGTGAAGTTTGTATCACATGAGGCAAGGTTGCCTAGCAACTAATAGCTGGTCTAAACTAAACAGGATGTTTTATTCAGTACTGGGGCATCTTGTTTGCTTTAGGCCCTGAGGCCTAGTCCCACCTACACACAGTTGATCAATTTCCTGGCTTCCTGTGGCTCCCAACACAAAGCTTCCTCTGTGTTTCCAGCATTTCCCCATCACTTCCAACCCCCTAGTTCTTTCCTATCAGATCAGGAGTGACATCAGATCTCTATCATAAAGGAGGATAAATTTGAGTCTTTTCTAGGAAAGGGATGCATTTTGAGGCCATAATGCTAAGTAAAATAAGTCAGACACACCAACTTCAGTGTCACATGGTTTATCCTCTGGGAGAAGCCCAAAGTATGATAAAAATCAAATTAAAAGTTAGATAATGAAAAGTAGAGTTAGATCTTTTGCAAATAGGAAAGCAATCAAGAAACGGAGGTGGAGCCGGCCAAATAGCTCTGTGGATTAAAGCATCTGCAAGCAGGCATAGGAGCCTGTGGTTAAATTGCCTGGCCTGCAGTGCTGGCACACTGAGAGGCAATTGAGACGGGGTGTGGTGGCACACTCCTGTAATCCTAGCTCTTGGGAGGCTGTAAACAGGCAGATCACTATGAATCTGATCTAGTCATGAGACCCTGAGTACCCTGTATTCCCTTCCCTAAAATACAAAACAAAAAAAAGAAAAAAAGAAATGACAGGAAGAGGAAGAATAAGAGAATAATTAAGGTGTATAATGACCACATACCACTCCCCACAGTGAATATAATCATGTGTACTGAAAACACAGATAAAAAATGTTTAGAGCCCCATAGAAGCCCAAATCCTCGTAAGAACCTAAACTCTGATCATTGGAGGTAGAGCTGAGGCTAAGATGCTAGCACTGAGGGATGAAATTATCCATCACAAACAATTACTTTAAAAAAAACCAAAACTCCCTACCCCTAACCCAAAGGGGGAAAAATGTTTTCTGGGAAAACAGTATCTAGTGCCAAAAAGGTTAAGGACTTAAAGTGTCCAGAAGAGGGCTTGGGCTGGACTCTCTCCTCTTGATTCAATATAACATTTCATGAGGCCCCTGAGACAGAAGACATATATTTGCTGAAATAAAGACGAAAGATGGGTAATTCTGGTCTTGCCCAAATGAAAACATTTCTGGTGCACTCAGCTATCAGTGGTATGGGAGATAGTAGATGGACTCCTTAAAGGGTTTCCAAAGTGACGTGGATTGTACAGGCAGAGCCAGGAGATGGCAACTTCCCTGTTCCTAATAAGCACAGGTACTTTGAGAATGGTCATACCTCATAAAGCATAGCTGCAATTTCTATGCTGTAGCTCACAGAGACAAACTATTAACCCAATGACTCCAAATGTGTTTTTAAGTCTGACTCAGTGCAAAAGAGTAATTTATCCTCCAGGGTGGGGTGCAGCAGAGGAACACACCTGCCTAGCAAGTGCTCTTAGGAGACCTTCAGCTGTATCCCCACAAGGGGAGGCTATCTCTAGTGCCTCTGCAAGGCGTTTCCCTCTTGTTGGGTTTTAAAGGTCACTGCAAAAAGAGGGGCCTTGGAAGAGAAAAATAAAGCAAAGCTTGTGAAATAGCTTTGGTAGGTAACACTCTTCAGAACACTGTCTCCATGGTGATGAAGGTCAACTCCTGAATGCAGGAGGGAAAAGCAGGCCTGGCAACACAGCTAGCTTGAGAGGCCAAGTCACCAGATACTAACAGGAAGGACAAAGACTTTAAAAACCAGTGTGTGGGTGTTCTTGCTCACTCGGAAGCCAAGTGGAAGTTTGCTCACATCACATAGAAAAGAATGACTTTGCCCACTTTAAAACTCAGCTTCTTCAGCAGCAAATATCACAAGCCACTGCTCAGGTGGCCAACAAGTTTCTGAGAAGATCAAAGTTAGAAAAGCAGTCTGAGAAGAGCTGTCCATGGTGGGAAAATCACAGGGCTCCATTCATTCAGTATTTATTCAGTTAATATGCAGAATCTAGTCTCACACTGGGAGCTGAGTTCAGGAAGCCAGGAAGGTGTCTAAACAGGTCACTGAAATCAAAGAAGGGATGAGGAGTAGCTAGTGGATCTGGGATGGCCAGAGCCACAGGAGAGAAGGAAGACTGGGATGGTGGCCCTGCCCAGGCTGGAGGTCTGTGTTTTGGCTAGTGACAAATGCAAAGGAGAATGGGGCTGAGATCCAAACAGAGCTAAGAGAAAAGGAATTCAGCTAGTGCCCATGGCAGAAAGCAATTTCCCAAGTCCTTTTTGTAAGGCTATCAAGAAAGCCAAGGACCCTGGGAACTCGAAGCATCTCTGTACCCCAGATAAGGCACAGGTCCATGGAGAGAATGTAGAGACAACCCAAAGATGCCGGAGCAAATGAAGGCATGCTGTCTTTCCCCCAAGGCAGTGGTGGTCTCTTCCTTATGCAACTCTCATTTCCTCCAGGTTGCTAATGGGCACATCTCCTGGCCCTGCGTGGATCTGTCTTTGTGTGAGTGCCTGCTGACCCCTCCGGCTAGATCCCAGCAAACAAAAATCCAGCACCAGTCTCCTGCCTCCCCTCCCAGGCTGCTTCCACCAGCCCTGTTGTGCCAACTTTCCAGCACTCTGACACCCCTCTGGCTTAGAATAATCTGAGACAACCTCATAGGAGCAGCAGCTGTACCAATGACTGCAGCTGTGTTAGGAAATGTATGCTCTTAGCAAAATTCAGAATAGACTTAGGGAAGCAATCATTAAGTGTCTCCCACAAGATTTAGAGGTTAGAGGCTGAATCCTGGAGTTGAGGGACCAGGCAAAGACAGCAAAGAAGGGCATGATGGCTCCGTGTGGGCAGCTCTCTGTTGAGTGCCCTGAGATGGCCTTAGAACAGACACAAACCCACTGGAGCATCCCATGCAGAGAGGTACAAACAGAGGTACTTGCCAACCCACCAGGAACATACGTGGTACATCCAGCCCCTGCAGGGGTCAGAAGAGATACACAAAATCATTTTCTTCTGAGCTGTAACCAATGACTGCCGAAGAACTCAATGGAAGAAACTTATTATACACTGAAAGCATCACCAGCTTGTATACATTTGAAATGGTACATAAGTGGAATATCCCTGCCCTGAAATTTCATACCAATGGATTCTTAGGCTGATGTGAGAAAGCACTTTGAACTTAAGAATGCCAGCTTTGCCCGTGAGTGGCCTCTCTAAGAGCTAAGTAAGTGGTTGAGAATGGATGGAGAGAATTCTAGTGGAATCATACTGATGCCATTTACAGAACACTTACCAGGGGCCAGGCATGGAATTTATACCTAATCTGATGACAGTTTGACAGGGCAAGCATTGTCCCAATTTTATACAGGTTCTGGGAGCGGGGCCAGCACAGCAGGTGGTACAGGGATCAATCCCTGGTCCCTGCACTTGCCTAAGCAGACGCTTAGTCCTTGAGCTACTCTGCCTTCCCCACTGGCCCAGTTTTAGAGGAGCAAATGAGCATCAAGTAAAGTATCTGAGAACACACGTTAGGCAGTGACAGAGCTGGGACTCACAACCTGGTTTGAATTACATCCACATCCTAAGGTAGCACCACTTAGACTGTCTCTGGCATGCAGACCCACAACATGGGTCTATGGTAACAGTGCCCATGATGTGACCATTGTCCTCTTGAGGCAGCTAGGAGAGCTGAGCCACATCCTCACCATGACCCAGAGCAAAGCCCTCATGCCCTCCCCAAAGAGTGCAGCCCTCACCCCCATGCCTGAGACAGGGCTACAAGAAGCTCTCCTTTGCAAGGTGTCCCCAGAGCCGCTGGCATTGCTCAGCAGCCTAACAGAGGGTCTGTGTCTCCTCTTGCACCTGGCAGAGCACTGTCTCTAGGGCTGCCCATAAAGCCCCAGGTTGGCACATGGTGTTTCATGCAGACATCCTCATGAAATGTGCCAATTCCCTTCAGGACCAATTATGGAATATTAAACAGTGACCTCTGTAGGTCACCTGAAAATCCTAGCTCTCCTTGGCAGCGTGCTTGGGTTCAAAGTCATGATACCGGGGATGTCCGAGGTCAGAGGTTCCCAAGAGGCTGCTCTGAGGTCACCTGGAGGATGGCTTGCGGCGAGGTCTCTGTCCACCTCCTCTGTGGCTTTTGCAGGAGGAAGAGGCACCCCAGAGCCCCAAGTTCAGGATCACAGTGTGAGCTCCACAAGCGAGGTTGTCCCCACTCTTAGCCTGCTGGGGTGTGGCAGATACCCCCTGTATGCTTATTGTCCTCCGAGACCAAATAGATGGTGTCCACTCTTCAGAACAGTTTGTGCCTGAGCTCACAACCTAATCATCCCACAAAAGCCAGACAGACACAGTTTGACAGGAGCAGGCTCAAACCCTCATGGTCTAGTCATAGCTAGGTGGACACGCAGGAGTGTTCCCTCTGCTGGGAGTTTGTGCGCACACTCCTGTCACTAGGACAGCACTCCCGATGCTGCTGTGCCTTGTCCCAGGCGCCATGCTCCATGCTATGCATCACAGAAAGCGGGGACACCCCACACAGTCCTGCCTCGGGGGAGCAGAAGGAGCTCCGGGTTCCGGGCCCTGGTGTGTCCTTACATTTCTCCCCTGCGCACGTACCAGTGAGCTCATGCTTCTGGACCTGTGGATAAAATTCTACACAGTGATGGCCACAGAGAGAAGCACTTTCTGCTAGTCTTGCTCCAGAGGGAGGAGAAAGCAACAGCTAATGTATAAATCTTGAAACATCTTTACCTGTTTTATTTCATAAATCAAGAAGAGAATGCATCTTTGGTCACTTTATCATAAACAAATACTAGCCGGGCATGGTGGCACACACCTGTAATCCCAGCACTTGGGAGGCTGAAGCAGGAGGATCACTGTGAGTTCAAGACCAGCCTGGGCTACAAAAGTGAGCTTAAGGCCAGTCTGAACTGCATAATGAGACCCTGTCTCAAAAAAAAAAAAAAAATCACTTAATACTCCTAAAGAACACAGCCAGAAAGTAACCCGTCTAATGCGTCCTTAGACTATCAAGCCTTTACTACTGCCCTCAGTAAAGTAGTGTGTGAACACTACATAATGTATTGGGTATTGTGCCCTGATTTTAATTTTTTAATTATTTAGTTATTTAGTTATTATTTATTGGTACAAGTTCTCGCCATGCAACTCAGACGCATAGTGATCCTCCTGTCTCAGCCTCAACCGCCCTGGGATTATTGGGGTGTACTGCCACACACAGTTCTGGTGGCAGGCTTAGCGTGCCAGGGTGGGCTGTGCCCTGGTTTTTATACTAGAAAGTTATTATTTAGATGACTCAGAACTATACATGAGGCATAAACAGAGGGATCAACAGAGCCAATGTGTGTGTTTGATGACTGAGTTTTCCCCTCAGTTAGGCTATCTGCATAGTTCAGCCATTAACCATGATGGTGTCGCTGAGAAAAGACAATTACTAAAACGTCACATAATAAACATGATGTGCCTGAGGCCCCAGGGACACAGCAGGCAGGGGACTGCCCAGCTGGCAGAGAGTGGGAGAGACAACAGCCATGGTTCTCAAAGATGGAGAACTGCACAGGGCCAGGAGACCTACGGCAGCTGGGCGCTAGGGAACGCGTGGGCAAGCGGCCCAGCGTGGCATGAGAGGAGGGCGGGAAGTGCGTAACAGGGTTAGGATAGCTCAGACGCAGGGATCCTGAGGCTCACAGAGCCACCAGGAGGGGAGCTGTAGCAGCCACCGGAGTGCCGTACAGTACAAACGTACCAAGTGTCTAGGGAATGCAGAAACGACCAAGCTCCAGCCCTGGGTGAGTGACCGGGACGCACAATAACAGAAAAGCACATAGTGTGAGGGCAAGAACTTCTGTGACGTGGGTGGCCGTGCCGGGGACGGGGCTGGCTTCAGGGCGCACACGCCATGGACAGCACGGGAGCCAGGTCTGAGTGGAGGCAGGCAGGGACCCCTGAGGACACACATAACCTACCCGCTGTGTCTTCTCCCCAGTGCCCATGCTCCCCCTCCTCCATGTGGACCTGAAGGCTGAGTCTTCTCAGCAACTTTGAGGCTGTCTGATTCCCTGCGCATGGGCAGCTGCTGGTTGTCTCTGTTCTGTGCCATAATGGGATAGAGGGTCCCATCTCCTGCAGCCTCCAGCCTTTCCCCATGCCACAAAGACTGGTGGCACCAGCCGGGCGTGGTGGCGCATGCCTGTAATCCCAGCACTTGGGAGGCTGAGGCAGGAGAAACAGTGCGAGTTCGAGACCAGCCTGGGCTATAGAAGTGAGCTCAAGGCCAGCCTGAACTTCATAGTGAGACCCTGTCTCAAAAAAAAAAAAAAAAGACTGGTGGCACTTAAGTCATTGCCACAGTGCTGACTG
This sequence comes from Myocastor coypus, assembly GCA_004027025.1. Taxonomy (NCBI): domain Eukaryota; kingdom Metazoa; phylum Chordata; class Mammalia; order Rodentia; family Myocastoridae; genus Myocastor; species Myocastor coypus. The sequence goes on from PVJA010000423.1 coordinate 20,330, forward strand.
GTAGACATCTCATATATTCCTCTGAAATCCTACCCAGCCAGGGCTTCCCAACCATCCTGCCCTCAATAATTGCTTCCTTCACTCTTTCATTTATTCATTCTTCATTCATGCATGTGTGCATTCAAGAAATGCTTTCTGAGCCTTCCAAGTACCTAGAACAGGGATGAGGTGCTAGGAAGTAAAAACAAATATAAAAATAAACATAATTTGTGTCTTCTTGCAGCTCACAGGAGGGCAGGTGTGGTCAGATACAAGTAACTATGCAATTAGGGTATAATGAGAGAGGAGCTCTATCATCAGAGCTGGGTAATTAGTCTCATAATAAGGCAGTGTTGAACAGCATTCAGATTTGTTAGCTTTGGACACATCTAGTTCCATCTCCCCTATGAACTCTGGGTTCTTGGGAACAAGAACTGTATTCCACACTGGATAGTCTTGCTTTGTTCAACCCTGTTATGGTTTATGTCTTGTTGTCCCCCCAAAGCCTCATGCCATCATGGGGCACGGACTTCTAGAGTTTGAGACTTGCTTCATGATCCCTGAGATTATGTGTTTTAGTACTGATGGGATTATGGGTCTGAGTACTTCTGGGATTATGAGTGTGGCCTAAGGCGGATAGGCTGAGGTGGAGAGCCTGAATGTAATACAGAGAGAGACAGACTCAGGTTGTTGCTCTCTGCTCCCCTGGTTATTCTGTTGCCTCTATCACCATTGTTGCTGTTCCACCGCCATGAACTGCTGCTCTCTGCCATGTGCCACTCAGCCTGGGAGCCAGCCGAATATGGCCTGTCACATCCAGCAACTGTGAGCTAAATAAATATTTCCTTCCTTCATTTTGGGTGTCAGGTATTTGTCCCAGCAATGAGAGAAAAATAACTAAGACAAAACCACTTCCTGCTTTATGCAGAGAAAGTGCTTGACAAGTATCCTTTTATTTTTAGGGTGCAGAAATGTTGACCTGACTTTGTGTACATGATGTCTTACTACATACATAATGAGATGATGGCTATGGTGAAACAAAGTTATACCTGTGTCACCATTTGTAGATACTACGAGGTTGGTTAAGAGCATCTGAAGTCTACTCTCTTAGAAAATTCTCCCTCTATAAGGCAGCCTCAGTGACTGTGGGCCCCTGGCTGGACATTAGATCCTAACACTTAGACTTAAAATCTGCTCATTGTCACCAACTTCTTCCCCATCTTATTTCCCTTCCTGCCTCCAGAAATCACCATTGTACTCTCTCCTATGTAGTCACTGCTTTCTAGGTTCTATATATTATTAAGATTATGCGGTGTTTTTCTTAACTGTATCTCACTTATTTCAGTTATCATAATGTCTTCCAGTGTCATGTGTGTTGTCTTAAGTGGCAGAAGTAGCACCATTTCTTTATCCATTCCTTCAGTGATGGACTTTGGGCTGGAGCTGCTCTTGAATATTGTAAATGATACAACAAATGCAGGAAGGCAGGCGTCTCTGTGAGATTTCACTTCCGTTGGGGAGGAGGACACCAGCTAACTGGATCCTATGCTAGCTCTATGTTTTTGAGAACTGTTCACACTGTTTTCAATAATGGGTGTACTGATTTGTTTTCCCTCCAACAATGTGCAAGGATTTCCTTTTCTTTATGTCCTGTCAACATTGTTATCCTTTGACTTTTTGTAGATCATCAATCAGTTTGTGAACCATTCAGGTTTTGATTTGCATTCCCTGATGATTAGGGATGTGGGACATATTTTTACAGCATGCTTATCGGATATTTCTATGCCTTCTTTGGGAAAAATGTCTATTCGGGTCCTTTGCCCATTTCTTATTCAAAGTACTTGGATTTTTAGCCAGGCCTGGTGCTGCACACCTGTAATCCCAGCACTTGGGAGGCTGAGGCAGGAGGACTAATGTGATTTTGAGACCAGTCTGGGCTACAAAAGTGAGCCCAAGGCCAGCCTGAAATGCAAAGCAAGACCAAGTACCTGGATTTTTAAAGTCATTGAATTCTATGGCTTCCTTTGCCTCTTAGTTCTTCCTTTCCCATTGTGGGTCTCACTGCTGAGAAAAAATTTCATGGCTCTGAAAGTTAAAGGAGGAAAGGCTTGCTTAGATCACAGCTTGCAGAGGTTTCAGTCCATCATGGGCTGGCTCCAAGGCAGGAAGGCACAACAGACAGGCATCGCAGAGGAGAAACTGCTCATGGCAGGCAGAGGCAGCACAGCAAGCAAGCAAAGGATGACCCTGGCTCTTTCTAGACATTATATCTTTCTTTTAAATTACTTTTTTTTTGAGGAAAAATTTAAAAAGCCTTAGAGATTATACAGAATTTCACCAAACAAAACAATAAAAATTCAACAATAGTAGTTGTTCTATTGCATAATGTTGCCTTCAAATTATTTAGATTACCAGATATATGCATGCAGCATTTGTTTTAAAAAGTTATAAGAAATTAAAAAGGACAAGAAAAAAATTAAGTGTTAACTGTTCATTTCAATAGACCATCTGAAATGGATCTTGTCCAGGTTTCTTAGGGTGGGCAGCACTCACACCCTTAATCCTAGAGCCCTTGATCCTAGTATTGCAACATAAGCAACTGCAACAGTGCCAGTCTAGACCCAGCCTGCTCTGCAAGAGCCCACTTATGACTGCATGAGGCTTACGCCATCTAGACACAACTCATAATGCCTTAGATTTTAATATGTATTGAAATGTGGTAAGAATCAAAGAAGTATGGTACTGGCATAAAAAAAAAATAGAGACAAAGACCAATGGAATAGTCTTAAGATAAATTTGCCCATAACAGAGTATTTTCTGATAACCCCAGCAAGATTACATAATGGAGAAAGGATTGTCTCCCAGTAAGTGGTGAGGAAAGGGTATCTTCATCAAAAGGATGGAACTGGGCATCTTTATCTTGCACTGTACCTAAAGTGTAAGAGCCTTAAGTGGATAAAAGATATAAGCATCAGACCTGAGGCTTTAATATTCACAGAAGAAAACAAAGAGGGGATGCTTCTTGACACTGGCCTAAGTGATGCATATGATCGTACCAAGATCTTAGACAGCAAGATCAAGCGGGAAGACATTAAACCAAAAAGCAGCTACATCACAAAAGGGGAGCCAGTCAGAGGATAAGGTCTCTGCGGACAGGAGAGGATTTTTGAAAGCTACAGCTCTCATGAGGGACTGATGTTGATAAGCATGTCTGAATTTTATCTGGTGGCTTGCCACAGCCTTTAGGCAAAAACTATGAGTGATTCAAACAGATACGATGAAGATATGAATGGATCAGGAGAGAGATGAGAGTAATCTGTCCTCAGGGCTCACCTCGTGTGTGTCAGCCCAGGTGATGGCAGAGACAGCCCCCAGCTGTGATGTGTCAGCCTCAAAGGTCTGTGCTCCATCAGAAGAATGTGCTCAAGGTCACAGAGCAAGGTCACACACCCCAGCTAGATGAGGGGATGATGAGAGATGCGGTTCCCTAATAGTGATCACCCTGAATATAAATCATTTCTCAGCCCCCTGGATAGAGCCTTTGGCTGCACACATGTATGCATCCATAACTTGAGATGCTTCTTTTTTCTTTGTTCCTACAAACAAGTAAAATCAGGAACATTTTTACTCTGATGTCATTCATGCTTTGTGATGTATTTTGTGTTTTTTGTTGTTGTTGTTGTTTCTCATGATGAAGAAATTGATGGGAGCCAACCAAAAATGAGAAGCACAGGGACTCTGTTTACTCCATTGTGTAAGCAGAAACTCTAATGCACTCTGCATCCTGACATTCAGCTAGAGAAGTGTGCCACTCTGATCTGGGTCACAAGGGTGTCACCTTGAACAAGGTGTCCCATTGGATAATTTTTGTCTACCTCCACACTCTTTCCTCCTTGTCCTGTCCTCTTACTCCAAGTCTGGCCTATGAGTGTTGGTTTTTATTTCTATTTGCACTTGTATTTTCATGGAGCATTATACTGTCCACTTGGAAGCTGCCACACTGCAAGGCACACACCTGCCTGGGGACCACTCTGGGTCATCCCACTGCAAGACCCAAGCCACTCAGCTCAGCACAGAGCACACAGCACTCGCGATGGTGTGTACAATCAGATGGTGTGTAGTCAGCCGGGTGCTGGTCATGGGAGGCGAGTAACTTTTCTACCCTTTGGAATAAGTGCCAGACATGGATGTGTTCAGACTTCTCAAACCACACGATTTATTTAAAAAAGCAATGTTTCTTCTCCTTCATGTGAAGAAGTTACACTTTCAGATACTTTATTATCTATACTACTAAGATGAAGATAAATCTATCCAGATTACTCTAATAGGTAACTGAAAGGTAGAATGATCCCTTGATATTCTGGAACCTAGATTTTGTCTAGACAGTTGAGCGCTGGTTCACTCTGTGGTTAAGCAATAGTGATGGTATTGATCAGAGTTCTTTATATTATCTCTTACTGGTCTGTACCAGACACCACTGCATATGAACTCCCTTGCAGAACCAGGAGTCCAGCAATCTGGGACACAGGGCTTTGGGCAAATAACTTTCTCTCCTAGGGCCTCAAGGCCCTCACTGTAAATTCAGAGATCAAAGCTCAGTGCCACCCTCAGTTAGTTCTAGCATCTTCTAAGAGCCTCCAGCGCTGCAGGGGTTGATGAGGTCCATTTTGCAATGACAGCCACAGCTTCGGCCCTCACTCTCTCAGGTGCTCAGGCAACTCCACTTGGTAGGTGTCAGTGGGACAGGCACCACGGACACCCAGAAAATCTGGAGAACTATCGCTTGCATCACCCTTCAGATGCCCTGCAATAAGAAGCAGATGTTAAAGACCTCAGAAGGGGACCTAGCTCAAATTTCATGACCCAGGCAGACAGGAGACAGAGAGGGAGGAGGAGTGAGCTCTAAACTGGGCTCAACTCTTCAGATCAACCCATGCCTATTGAGCTCTTACTCCATGCCAAGCCAGAAGAAACGACCAAGGATATTCAAACAAGAGACACCCACCGTCCTCAGGAATTTAAGGAGTTGATGACAATGTTTCAAGAGAGGTGATGCTCCAGAAGGACAGGATATGGAACTCACAGAATAGTGTAAAAATATTCTCCTTTCTACAGACACTCATTTATTATAGGTGCCAGGTAGCGGGTAGGAGGACGGAGATGAATCCCATGCAGCGAACTTGAGAGCTAAAGCCTCAGAGGCCCCTGGGAAGTCTGTGCCCAAGCCAAGGACAGCAGGTGGCCATCAAGGACTCCCTGGAGAGAGAACCACAGGGCAAAGCCACTCAAGAAATTAATCTGCCAGCAGCGGCACCAATGGCGAACTGGGAATGGGACAGACACAAGGACAATAATTACAGAGGAGAATTCGGTGGAGAAAATGAAAGAAAGGTAGACTGAGGGAAGCACTGTCAGATTTGTCATCCTGGCTCATCCACAGCAAGACTCCCCACACGCTGCTGGGCACATTGAGCTCCTGCGAATCAGCTAGGCAGTAAGGTGGGAGCCCACCCGGGCACAGGGCCGTGCAGAAGGCTTGAAGGGTGCCCAGAGATAGCTAGCGTCTCTTAACTGTGCCAGATCTAATGTTTCATTTTTTTCTTAAAATACAATAGGTCATGTTCGAAAAAACGCCATCCTTGTAGTGCAATCCAAGAGAAAATGAGACAAAATAACATGAAATGGTGCCACCGTTCTTCCTGCCCGTGTCTGCCTATTTCCGTACCAGATCCCCGGGTGTCTATTTTTTTTTTTTTTTAAGGCTTCAGTCTCTGAATTAAATGCCTGAAGAATGGCCTGGATGTGCCCTGGACCAGTTTGTAAGCAGCACAGTCAAAACAGGACAGGCCTCCCACGCTGTGCAGACTCCATTAATACCAATGGGAAGACCCCAGCCAGCTGGGCTCTCGCTAACTGCTTTCATTTGCAATGAGGAGAAATGAGCTGTAGGTCTAAGAGGGGACAATTTGTTATTTATTTTGTGGTACATATATTTGGAACAGGGTCTCACCACACAGCTTGGACTTGTAGTGACCCTCCTGTTTTCAGCCTCCACAGTGCTGGGATTACAAGTGTGCATCACCACACCTGGTCTCAGTGGCCAGCTCAGCGCTCCTGGGGGTAGGACCAGCACAGCATGTGGAGCTGGGGATCGAGCCCCAGTCCCTGTGTTTGCCTAAGCAGGCATTTAGTCTGCTAAGCTATCTAGTGGGCCCAAAGAAGGGACAATTTAAAAAATTAAAAACCACACTTTGTCCCCTTTAGAAGAAACCACTGTGCTATTTTTCTGTGATGGACATTAAATTTAGCTGATTATCTTCCTTTGTCTACAAGCATGTTCTCTCTCTTCCTTTCTCTCTGTCTCTCTCTCTCTCTGTTTCTCTCTGTCTCTCTGTCTCTCTGTCTGTCTCTCTGTCTCTCTCTCTCCCCCTTCCCCCTCTCTAAAATGTCATATTTTAAAGTGTTTGCTTTTAAGTTGTCAGCTGAATGGACATCTTTCTTAAGGGTGCTCTGCTAGTAAATTTGTGACCCTTGAACACTTAGGCTGAACCCACAGCCTTGTACAGTGAGACAGTGCATGCCAAAGCCTGACTGAGTGTGGGCTGGCACAGTGAACCTGTTTTCCACAGGAATGGCGCTTGGTGACCTCCATGCTGTCCTCTGGCACTGCGACTTGTTCCTGAGGAGCAAATCACTTTCAAAGGGAAATCAGAAAGCAAACTAAAACAAACAGAATAAGTGAGGGAAACGAGCCCAGGTCGGGTGAGGTCTCCGTTTCAACTTTCCTTTGCCAGAATTGTAGGGCGATGGGATTTATGGTGATGATCCAGGTGCGGGCGATCACGCTCTACAACACGCATGTGAATTACCATATTTCCTTGGTTCTCTAGTGCCATCCATTATAGGAAGCACCATCTATTTATTAACAGCTTTTCCAAAAAGCGAGAGGGAGAGAGAGTCCCTGTTAAAAGCATCCATCAATTATAAGCTGCGTTCAACTTTCAGAAACCCTCACAGGTGAAAAATATACATCTTGCAATCAGGAAATATGGTTTTTTAATTCAAAGGTCATCATCAATTAATCATCTTAAAGAGCTTATGCAAAATGGGTTCTCCAGAACAGAGGTCACGGTGAACAATGACGGGATCGTGCTGGGAAGGAAGGAAGGAAAAGCACAACTGTGGGTCAAGTTAACCAGGGGCTCCGGGGCAGGGAGCTGTGAAAATTGTTGTTTCTAAAAAAAAAAGCATAAAGATCTACCTTTAGCATGAAACTTCCCAGGAACAGTCCTGACTGTAAAACAAGAACACACATGGCAGGTTCTCAACAAAGGCAAGAAACCTCTGTCATCACTGTTCTATATCCAATGTCTGACCCTACAAGATGACCAACGAGCGTTTGCTGAATGAAGATTTATTTGTTGAGCCAAGAACTTCTGCAGTGAGCACCAGTCTGGTGATGCCTGCACTACATGGTGAAGGTTTGGCTCCTTCCACTCTAGTACTGCCACACATAGCCTCATGGTCCAGCCGCAGGAGAGAGCATGGCTTCGGGTGTGTTAAACGTTCCATCCTCCATGAGCTCCAACAACTTCGCTAAATAAGAAAAGCAAAGCTTGCCAAGCAAAGCGACGTGCTTCAGACAGCATCTCTGACCAAGCCAGCTAAAGGTGTGTGGGAACAGCTGGCCTGGAGGTGTCCCCCAGCCATAGAAATGTCGCCTGGCTAAGTATGTGTTCACACTGTAGGAAGAGGCCACCCAGAGCAGCAGCCAGGGCTATGTCTAGGAGCTGAGTCAGATGTTGGAAGATTCCCTCCCTTCACCCCCTCTCATGCTCTTCCGTTCATCCCCACCAGAGTTTCTGGTCTAGATCCACAGCAGAGGCAGATGCCCTTAGCCTCTGCTCATAGAGGAGCCCCTGGTCCATCACTGTTGAGGGGTCATTCCTCAGAATACAGCTGAGGTTTCCTGTCTTTTGATTCCCACACTCAGCTTGCTTGCACAGCTCCTGAAGAGCAGTAGGGTTTGATTTGGTTTGTCTTTTGCAGCACCAGAGATTAAAACTCGGACCTTCCTACTGTCCTTGTGCCTGACCCTTTTTATTTTGAGACAGGGTCTCACTGAGTTGCTAAGTTGCCCAGGCTGCACTTGAACTTGAGATCCTCCTGCCTCAGCTTCCTAGAGTGCTGGGCTCACAGGTATGCACCACCATGCCCAGCTGAGACTTTTACCCTTGATTCTCTACAGACATCCCAGATAGGTGGCTTTATGTTTCCTATCAGTCTATCAAACTTCTCAATCACTATCACTTCCAGTGTTTCTTCTGTTCTTTCTTTCCTCCTGACTGGGCCACCCATTGTGCACGTGCTGTGCGTTCTGCAATTTTCCCACAGTGGGCTGACATTCTATTCCGGGGCTTTTCCAGTGTTTCTCAGCTCCAGAGGGTCATGCTGACCTCTCTGCAAGGTCATTGTTTTTTCTTCAGCTAAGAAACGCTATGGTTTTCAGCTTTGGTCACTTCTAGTCATACTTTCTGCATGGCTCTCTATTCCCCATAGACCCAGACCAAGTCCCCCATGTGTCACTGAGAAAGCCTACCTCTGGCCAGGTCAGAATTGCCACTGAGCTCTCACCTGATGATATCTGGTGCACTGTGTTCTTCACAAGGGGGTCACTCGTGTGTCACCTTTTGTGTGTCTCATGGTATTATAGCCAACATTGCCATGGACTTTCTGGGAAGTCCTCCAGTGGGTGATCCAGAGTTCAGGCGGCCTTTACAGAAGGCCTTCAGTCATGAACGGGGACCTCAAAGGGAAAATGGGGCTCTAGGACTCTCCTGTGTCCTTTGCATCCTAATGTGGGTTGGAAAGTCTTACACCACCCCCCATTTCCAATGGCCCACATCCATGTCACCATTGACCCTGAGCTCTCCAAAACTGGGGCCATAATGAACTTTCTGTCTTCCTGAGCTGTTTATTGCAGGGGTTTCGTGACAATGATAAGATACTTCCTGCCACCCTGTGCCCAGCTCAGAGCTGCTGAATGACCTGGGCACCAGGTCCTTGGCTCCTCAGTGGCTCTGACATGCACACATGGGAGTGACAGGAAGATTCATGTTGTTTCAGGAAGTTTGAAAGAAAGCCTCAACTTGGCCTTCCTGGCAGTGCCTCTAGAGCTGAAAGTGACTCAAACCCTTACCAAGCAAAGCTCTTTGGGGGAGAAAATCAAGACCCTCGCTGTGGAGTGGACACCTCAGAAGCAGATGGGTCCATGGAGGCCTGCAGTGCCAGTGTCAGGGCTTTGTGCACAGGTCTCAGCCAGTCACCAGAGCACTGTGAGAGGACCCCAGGTGGTGGCCACAGCTCCAGCCACCAAGACCTTCTGTGGAGTCTGTCCTTCTCTCTCAGAGCCTACACTTGGCCAGGCTCACAGGGCCAGTGACATCTCCTTGTCCTGTGGCTTTTGGAATCCACCAAAAGTGGAAGCTTTTCCCACCCTGTTGCATTTACCTTGATGGGTGTCACCACTGACAGAAGCTCAGGGTGTTTCTAAGTCCCCAGGACTCATCCTCCTCCCTGGATGCCTCTGTCTGTCTTGTTTTCCACCAAACAACTGATGAGCATTAAAGGAAAGAGAGAAGGACACGCCTAGGCAGGGTGTCGCTATTGACCTCCTATTGGATTTTAGACTTATTGATTCCCCCAAAACACAATAGAAACCCGGAACTCCCTCTTCATCCAAGGACAGTGGGATCCTGACAAATCAGGAAGGAATTTTTTTTTTTTTTTTTTGTCTTTTTGAGACAGGGTCTTGTTATGCAGTTGAGGCTGGCCTTGAGCTCACTTTTGTAGCCCAGGCTGGTCTCGAACTCGCACCAATACTCCTGCCTCAGCCTCCCGAGTGCTGGGATTACAGGTGTGCGCCACCACGCCCGGCTAATCAGGAAGGAATTTTAAAGACAAGTCTTTTAGGGTCTCCCTGAAACAGGCCACATATGTGGCCATTGCCTCTGGGGCCAGGGTGGATGAGACCAGTTGGCTTTCAGGCCCTGTGGCCCCCTCCCAAGCTCCCTCCCTGCCTTTCCCCATCTTTGTGCATCAGTAACCCATCAGAGTGACACTCTCCATGCCCCTCACAAATGCACACACAATGCTATCCCACAACTACTAGGTCCCAGGTAAGCATAGGCTTTAGGACCACACAGCCACAGTGCAGGAAGACACCATGCCACAACCACAGAAGTCACCGTAAATGAAAAAACACTCACCTTTTCCTCTAGTGCCATCACCTGTGGTGTCCTTTAACATGGAACAAGTCACAATCCCCTTCCCCCAGCACCCCAAAGATCGGGTCTGGGCAGAATTTTAGCAAAGCATTGGTGTAAAGCTGGTCACTTCTGTCACAGCCTGTAAGAGCTGAGCTGTATAAGCAACAGGACACAGACACAAGGCTTTGCCTCCCACACACACAGAGCCCAGGGTAAACTGTCCAGGGCTGGAGGGGAGCTGGGCTCCCAAGCCAGCGTGGCGATTGTCGCCATGGGTGCCAGGCCACTCTGCAGCTGGAAGACAGAGGCAACACTGACCAACTGCGCTTCTGAGACTGCTTATTTTTGCTGGAAAAAGAATCTCTCAGTCCCAGAGCTTGTCTCCCTGCCTCTTATCCTGAAGGACTGACCTGGCCACATCTTTCCTGGCCAGCTGGAGGCACTCACCAGGACAAACCATAAAACATGAATTATGTAATGTTATAATTCTGCATGTGAGTTAAATTCACTTATACCTGAGTTTAAAATCAGTATTGCACAGTATAAATATGAAAGGTACAATTCACTATAATGAGTCAAATGTTTAATTTTCTTTCTTTGTTTCTCGTTGTCTTTTTTGATACTAGGCATTAAACCCAGGTATTTTGCATAGAGCTACATCTCTAGCCATCTTTCATTTCTTTTTATTTTTAGACAGGGTCTCAGCAAGTCACTAAGTTGCCCAGGCTGGTCTCAAATAGACAGTCCTCCTGCCTCGGCCTCCCAGAGGGCTGGGGTTACAACCTCGCACCCATGCCTACCTTAACTTTTCTTTACTTAGAACTTCATTAAATATCCAATAAAAGTGATACAGCGAATCAAGAGCAATGCCAGGGGAGCAGGGGGCAAGCTTTACATCTTCCTGTCTCGCTGGCGCTCTGCCTACTGTTGAGTAAGTGGCTCCGTGGTTGCATTTTGCTGAGCATTGCAAATTGTGCCGCCAGCCCTGCCCTGAGCTCCTCCAGAAGCATCAGCAGAGCAAAACTCGCAAAACCCAGCCTCCTGACCCTGTGCAACAGTGGGTGACTCTCCCTGATTGCCACACACAGCCTCCTCCCAGGCCAGAAACCCCAGCAGGCAGGAGACTCCTGTCCCCAAGGGAGACTGGGTCCCATCTCCCAGGTCCCAAGTCATCAGCTCAGAGAACAGTGGCTCCGGGCCATCTCGGCGTCCGAGTGGCACCAGCAGCTCACAGACGAATGGGCCGTGCCCAGCCTGATTAGATTGGCCCGAACACTTTAAACATCAAATGAACTGACCCTTGACATGAGACAGGTTGATTTATTATCCTGCCGGCGCTGCTGACAATGAACATGGAGAGCCTGGGTCTGTCTGCTCATTTTTCAAGCTCTAGCACAGGAGTGGTACCTCTACCCTCTAACACATTCCGGCGGACACAGCCCCACTGGAATACTAAGAGGTTCGTATCAAGGGTTTTTAAGAGGCCGGAGTGAAGCGTCTAATGGAGGGAAACCAGGGCAGCCTGCTCTATATTCACGCAGAGAAACAGCACCACGCTTTCTAAGTGCCGGCAAGCCTTAACAGAGAAGATTAGAGCTGGAGGGCCTTCGAGGTTGCCAGCTTCCCCGCAGGCTGAAGGGAGAAAGGATGCTGAAGGTCACCCTGCTCTCTGAACTCCCAGCCCAGCCGCAGGTGCAGCTCCAACCCTCCAGGGCACCTCAGCGCTGCTAAAAAACGTTAAGTCACCTCCACCTTGGTTCCATGTTCCGGCCAGTTCCACAACCAGGATCTATTCTCTTAGACTTCAAGAACGCAGGTGCCATGTTCTATGCAGAGGCAGAGCAGGTTTATCTGCAACCCCCGTGATGAACAAGCCCTGGGTGTGGGTGAGCTGGTGAAGGACACCTCTCCTGCTCATGGCCAGGTGTGAGGAGGATCCCCCCAGCCTGGGTCTCCAGAAAAGCCACACTCAGACTGATTATATCGCTGTCTGCACTAATTAAACCTGGGCTCTAGGGCTGGCCTGATAGCTCAGCAGACTAATGCTCCTGCTTAGGCAGAATATAGTGGCCCAGGTTTGATCCCCAGTATGCCATGCTGGCCCTGCCCACAGGGCATGCTGAGATGGTGATTGAGACTGGGCGTAGGGGTGCGCACCTATAATCCCAGTGCTTGGGAGGCTGAAAACAGGAGAATCACTATAAGTCTGATCTGGGTAGTAAGACCCTATAGACCCTATACTGAATACATTTAAAAAAAAAAAAAGCAGGCAGGCCTGCCACCTTCATCTGTAAATGAAATCCTCTCTTTCCACAGGCTCATAAATGCTACAGATTCTGACCCCTAATCCCCTGTAAATGAATACATGCAGCTGGAAGCCTTGGTCTTCTCTCCCTTGAGAGAGGCTGCATTCTGTTTGCTTGAATGTGTGCTTTTAAAATTCTGCCTACACCCAGGCGTGGTAGTGCACACTTGTAATCCCAGCACTAGGGAGACTGAGGCAGGCGGTTGGTCCTGAATTCTAAACCAGACAGGGCTACATAGTGAGTTCATGGCCAGCCTGGACTACAGAGCGAGACCCTGTCTAATAAATGCCCTAATGCCTCTTATGAATGCATCCCAAGCATTCTCCTCCTCTAAGGGAAGTCAAGGAAATGTCAGCCTGCACTGTGGGTGGATGGGATGAGCCCAGGCTCCCACCTCCACTTTGAGGACCTCCTGGGGCCCTGTTCACATACCCAATTCTCTGCTGCACCTCCAGAAAGAGAGCCCCGAACCTCAGGACAGTCCCGTCTCAGAAGCTTCATGGTGCCCAGCATGTGAACTGAGGTGTAATATCACTTGAGTTTGCTTAGTGTGGGTGCAAGAGGAGCCCTGGATCTGGAAGAAAGTCTCAGTCTCTGGTGCTGTAGTGCACATCTGTAATCCCAGCACTCCAGGAGGCTGAGGCAGGAGAATTACAAGTTGGAACCCAGCCTGGGTGACTAAGCAACTTAAGGAACACTGTGTCTCAAGATTAAAAAAAAAAAAAAAAAATTAAAATCCCCTACTAGGGATGTATCTCAGGGTGAAGGGCCTCCATTCATAAAATAAAAACCTCACGGATTCAGAGGCACTACCAAGCTCTGCTAGGTGTTTCCCTCGGGAAGGCTAGGTCCTGGGCCTCCCTCAGCGTCCACTTGCTAACCCAGAAGCCCAGGGTAAGTGTGAGTCCATCCTGCACCTGGAGGCTTACAAGGAGCCATATATGGAAGGTTCTGGACCTCAGATCAAAAGAGGTTCATAAAGGATAAGAACAGAGACACTGCAGAGATAAAACTCTAAGTCCGTTTAGGCATTTTAAGTGAGTGGCTATTTTCCTAGCTTTCCTAGCTTCTGTCTAATAAGAGGCATTTATTAGACAGAATCTTGCTAGAAGGGAGTAGAAGGTAGGAGGGACAGAGGGGGCCTAGGAGTGCAGAGAGATGTCTATGGAGTTCTTTTACAGATCCATGGAGTATTCTGGAACAAGCAGGAATGCTCAGCTTTCAGGAGGCAGCCAGACTTCCTCTCCCTGCCCGTGGCTGGAAAGACCCCCAGAAAGGACCGAAAAGAGGCTGCCCTGAGAGGTCCTTGTCTACCCTGCTGCACTCCTCCCCAAGGACACCCACAGCCAGGCTCTGTCCAGGTGCTGGGAGCGGCAGAGACTGCCGGCCTGTCACTCTTCATCATGAATAGATTGTCCAGCAAAATGAGACATCTGAGCAATGACCTAACAAGAAGCCAGTGACCAGAACAATCCCACAGAACAAGGCCATGTGTGGGAGGCTCAGGCGAGGTGAGAAGAGGAACCTAAGGAGGAAAAGCCATCCCTAACATCCACGGACAAGGTAAGACTGCTTCCCAAGGACGTGGTGCTCATAAAGGAAACAGCTGCAGAGCAGAGAGAGGCACTTAGCAACTAAAAATACCAGAGCAGCTTCTGACTTCCGCCTAAAATGTAAAAAGCTGGATAGTATCCTGCTGGCCTTTACGATACCCAGTAAGCACACAGAACTTACAAAATAATAAGGTGTCACCTGACCCTCATGGGAGGAGAAGGCATGGTGAAATCAACTGCCCAGTCTTAGAGGAGGGACAAGGTGTGTCATCTGCCACCACAGGTGACATAAAGCCAAAAGAACTGAGCGGACACTCTGAGCCCACTGCTGAAAGGGCGTGGGCTGGGTGAGATAAGGGAACCCGAGGAGCCAAGAGACAAAAAAAAAAAAATGGAAATCACAGTGTCAGGATTCTTGCCCCAGGTCGCAGGAGGCAGCCTGCAGAGGGATATGAGCTGCTGACCACAGCTGTGAAGTGGCCAGAGGCCCGAAGAACCTGGAAAGTAGAGGTGAAGACCTGGCCCAGGTCCAGGAGCTGGGTCCGAGGACATGGGGAACAGACCCAGGGACCCAGAGGACAGCACAGTGGGACATCTCTCTTCTTAAAGTTTTTATGAACACAGGTTTGCAGGACATGGTGTCTACCTTCACCTCTAGGGGCAGGGCACATCCTAGCAGCTCTCCTCTTCCTCTCCTCGTCGGGCTCCCCTTCCCATTTGCAAAACATCAGTCTTCCAGTTCTTACTATACTTTGGATTTCTCGTAAGAGGTAATAAAGACAGCACCATGGCATACTGCAGCTATCTCCGTGAGATACGGAAGCTGCTGCGTCTCATTTATTTCCTTTAATATCATTATCCTGAGATGCATCCGTTTTCCCACAAGCTTGTCCATCTTTGTGGCAGAGTAGTACTCCAGGAGGTCTAAATACCACATTTTCTTGTTTTTTTATTATTCACCGAAAACTACAAACAATAATGATGACACGAATGGTTTTGCTCCTGATATGTACACAGGATGAACAAGATATTGGTCCTAAGAACCTTCAAAAGGTTCATCACACTGATCATAGCACCATGTAATACTAAAACTATGCTTGCAATGCATGTCACTCTCATCTTTTTGATGTGTACTGCCCCCAATGTAAACTCAGTTACTGTTAAACTCTCTCCCAAGAGTGTTAGATGAAAGTAAGAGACTGGGCCAAGTACCATAGGCTTGACAGGCTACAATTTTGTATTTCCTTGAATTTCCAAATATCTGTGTAAAAATTGTGTAACTGCTTATATCACATTCTATGGAGAGTTATTAGAATATCAATGATTGTCAGAAAGTATCAGTTCCAAGCTAAGTCAAAGATGTTTGATATTCAGAAAGCCAGTGATGATAAGCTCCATTACCTATGTTATAGAGTAATAGTGTCACAAAGCTTTTCTGCTGGAGGGTTGAGAATGTAAGTTAACAGACCAAAATTTGGAGAAAAAGAAGGGCTATGAGGATAGCCAATATTTTGGCCCTAGCCCTTCAAGGTCAGTAAGGACTCAGGACATAAGGGAACCTGTGCTGTAATATCCTATAACTCAGAGGTGTCTCAAATTTTCTGGTCAAGGAGATTATGGGACCTCAGGGAAAAGGGATAAAAATGAACTATAGTGTGTCTAAGGAGAGTCACCCTTAGCCCTTAGAAAAATATTCTCTCAGGCTTTCATAGAAAGCAAACTGGCCAAGCAATGGCTATGACTCATCCCAAAGGCTGACACTGACAACAGTTCTACAAAGCACTGTATATAGTTCCAAAGTTAATCCTGAGGGGATTTGACCTTGGAAGATACAAAAGATGAATGTTTTGTTATACAGGTCTTGCTTTGACTTGCCCTTGATCACCCAGCAAAAAAGCTTAATTACAAGAAACGCAGAGCTAGACTGATGAGATGAGCTATAGGAGGCTTGGATCAACAGCCTCCAATGCTGCAAGTTTCACTGATGGCCCACTGCAATTGTGGAACATTGGACTGTGTATGCATCTGCTTCCTCTTAATTCAAAGAGAAGAATTTTTTTTTCTTTCCTTAACAACATCAATAGGAAGGTGGGTCATGCCCACACACTGTGCTCTGTATAACAATGTGCAGTGTATCAACTATTAAAAAAAATTAATGTTTATTGAAAGTGTTAATGTTTAATTGTTTGATCAATCTTATACACTGATATCTATTAATCTAAACTGATCCGATGATGAAAATATGTAATATAACCATTGTTAAATTTCTCTGGTTTTGAAATTCTGTACTATATGTAAGTAAATAAATAAAAATTTAATTAAAAAAATAATGATACAAATTTCAAAACAAGATGATAGGAAATTAACAATGGTTATTATATTGAGTATTGTTATCTTGTAAGTAGTTGCTTAGATTACCAGATAAAGATATGCAAAACTGATCAAACAATATAAGCACTAACTGATCCTTTCAATAAATGAGTAGAGCCAGGCATGGTGGTGCACGCCTGTAATCCCAGCACCCGGGAAGCTGAGACAGGAGGATCGGTGCGAGTTCGAGACCAGCCTGGGCTACAAAAGTGAGTTCAAAGCCAGCCTGAACTGCATAGCGAAACCCTGTCTCAAAAAGACAAAAAAAAAAATGAGTAGAAATTAGACATTAGTAGTACAACTATCTTAGCATCTTAGCTGTCATGCATGTGTGCATATCATATGTATATATATTGTATATATATCATATATATGTATATATATCATATATATGTATATATGTCATATATACATATATATGTACATATATGTATATATATATTCCTCTTCTTCTTTTCTGCTTTCCTTCATGCAATTGCTCTCTTCTTTTGATCAGTTTCTTTCCCTTTCACAATATGTATTGTACCTTTTGGATCTTATTTCATCTTTCAGTTTCTTATGCTGGGAAGACAATACAATGTTTGCACATGCGAGTCTGATTGGCTTCACCTATGAACATGGTGTCTTGTTGTAGCCACTTGCCTATAAAAACCTCAAACATATCTTTCTTTGTATGTCAGTAATGCTCCATTGTATAAAAAACTGTACCTTTTTTATCCATTCCTCAGCTGATGGGCATTTGGCTTGTGACCAAGATTTAGCTACGACAAATTGCACTGCTATAAACATGGGTGCACATATACAGACATGGTATGATGTTTTTAATTCTTCTGGAAAAATATCCAGTTGGGGAAGAGCTGGGTTAACTGGCATCTCTAACCCTAGCTTTGTGAGAAATCTCCATACTGATTTCCAAGTGGTTACACCAGTCTGCACTCTTACCAACAGTGAAAAAGGGTTTTTTCCCTCCCAAACTACCCCCCAGTGTTTGTCATTAATTAAGTTCTAATAATAGCCATTCTTTCTGGGATAAGATGAAATCTAAGTGGTGTTTTAATTTGCATTTCTCAAGTGAGCAATGATACTGAACATTCTTTCACGTATTTATTTGTCATTTGCATTTCTTCCTGTGAACAGCTATCCTTTCAGGGAATTTCTTCATGTTAGAAGTGTGTATCCATCTCAGATGCCCATATTTACATTGGGTTTTTAAAATTGGGGGGCCTGGGTTTTTTTTTTTTTTCAATTCCTTAGATGTTCTAGATAGAAATCCTTTCTCTAAGGGACAGTTGGTTAAATTTTTTCACTAATTCATGGGTTTTGTATTCACTCTGTTAGTGATTTCTTTTGATCTGCAAAAACTTTTCAATAAGGTGAGATTCCAGCTGTCGATTCTTTGAACTATTTCCCCTGCGTTTTCACTCACGAACTCTCTACCTATCCCTAAGTCTTCAAGATTTCTACTACTTGGTCTTGTGGTAGACTTAGTAACACCCTATTTTCTTTATCTGTTCACCTATTGATGAACATATATGCTGCCTCCAAGCCTTAGCCATGATGAGTTGTGCTGCTACAGACTTGGGTGTGTGCGGACCACTGTAGTATGCTTTCGACCCTTTCAGGAAGATTCCCCAGCAGGAAATAGCTGTGTAGAATGGAATTTCCAATTTCATTTCTTTAAAACTTTTGTTTGTTTATTTATTTATTTTTATGGCTAGCTCAGGCTGCCCTGAGGGCAGGGCTGGTGCATCATGTGGTGCTGGGGATCGAACCGCGGTGCCTGCAGCTGCCTAAACTTTCCTAAGCAGGCGCTTTAGACCACTGAGCAATCCTGCCGGGTCCCTCCAATTTCATTTTTTTTGAGGAATGTGCACATTGGCATCTCTAGTGCTTGAGGGTCATCTGAAATTCACCAATCAGTCCATGGATTGGAGCAGGAGCTGAACCTGGAGAGAGTGAGGGGCCCAGGCCCAGGCCCCACAGGGTTGGGCTGAGGCACCTGCACCCCCTGGGCTGCTGGCATTGGAAGGCTGAAGAGTGCACGGCCTGAAGATATGGATGCCCACCCACATCAGCACAAGCCTCAGCCAGCTCAGAGGGTGGTAGTAGCCGTGGACAGACCTGGGTGGTGTCTGAGAGAAGAGATATTAATTATTCATTTATTTTGAGGTGTAACTTCTGTTTATAAGACCAAGCTGTATCTCTGAGGAGTTCTCTCTGACCAAATATTCTCTGTTTAATCCTAAATGAGTATCTCTTTAAATTATTTACTGCCCACAAGGGAGGAACAAAGCAGACACAACCAACCTGTATCTGCAGTGACTCCGCATCTCTCTGCTGTAGGCAGAAGGGCTCTTTTCTGCATGGGAGCTGGAAGCAATGGGACAGCCCAGGAGGACCTGCTTCAGCAGGCAGAAGTGAACTGTAAGACACTAAATTACTCTTTCTGTGGTATAAGGAGAGCAGTCAGGGACTGGGAGAGCCACAGGGACATTCATCACCAGTGGCCTCCAGAGCTTTGTCCCTGTTACAGCACTGCACCCAACTCATGATGCTTTGGACAAAGATGATGAGGCCAGATGTGCACACTTATAAACCCAGCACTCTGGGAGGCTGGGGCAGGAGGATCCCAAGTTTAAACCCAGCCTGTGCAACTTAGTGACTTAACAAGAGCTTGTCTCGGCACAGAAGCCCTGAGTTCATTCCCTAGTACCATGAAATTAATTAATTCAATGAGGCAATAAATGGAAAGCACCTGCTAGACATCTCAGCTTGGCTGATGGAATTGTCATTCATGCTCTGGCACCTTGTGCCACTGGGGCCATGCCCCTTCATGTGCTGGAGTATTTGGGACACACACCATGCATGCAGTTTCAGAGACAATCTTGCTGTCTAGATGGAAAAGTGGCATGAAATCCAGACCAAAATCATTTTCATCCTCTATTTGACCGACAGAGACAGCTTTCCATTCTAAAGCAAAGCAGGGGCGTAATCCAGGCAAAATTGGCTACCTCAACCTCGTCAACCCCCTTTCGATCAGCTCACCAGCCATGGAATCTCAGCTCAGCCGTGCCTGCCACCTCCCCCATTCAGGGCACGGTCTGATTGGCTCTTCTGGGCTTGTGACAGAGCCTCCTGTGTGACTGCCAGCTGTATCACAGTTCTGGCAGGAGCACTGTGGAAAACACATAAAATAAAGGAAGTTTCCATCCCCCACCATCCCACAACCTTCTAAAACCCTGGCAAAGAGGACTGGCCCCTGGCAGCCACTCTGATTTTCAGCACACAGCTGTGTTCCAGGGCTGATTTTCCCGGAGAGCCATGCACACCTTCAGTGTGACAGTTTGGCCCTGCTTCCTCTCCATCACCAAGACGGGGTTGCCACTGTGTCACAAGCACAGGCTAGCAAGGACATTTACCCCTGCTGTTGCCAGGGGCCAGGTCAGCCCTGGGGACACAAAGACAGCAACTGCACCCCTTGTGGGCACTGAGGTATGCAGTGAGGTCCAACCTGCTACATACTGCTGCCAGGTGTGTGTGATTTTCTCAGTGCAGAGAGCAGGAAAAGGAAGCCCTCTGCAATGAAAGAAGATGCCAAAGCCTGCAAAGCAGCCAAGACAGAGCCCCAGGCTCCCAGCTTCCAAGTTGAAGACTTCCACACACAGCTCTCTTGCTTTGCTGGTAGCACAATCAGTCTTATCAAACCATCTGCTCCTGCAGGCCAGACCCGAGCACCCTGTGGATCTGACTGCAACATCCAGTGCTATGGAAAAGACCTCACAAAGGGTCAGATTCAGGGTGAGCCAGAAGGGCAGCATTCAGAGGTGCTGCAGGTGGACAGATGGATGACATTAAAAATCACATAATTTTTTTAAAAGTATTGGAAAATGAGAGATCATGGAAAGAACTAGAATTTACAGACCCTAAGACTCAAGTAAACTGGTCAAGACAAGTTAAACACTCTCTGCAGCTTTTTCCTCCGCTGCCATTTCTCAGTTTGTACTTTGGGGCATAAAGGCTAGAGAGAAAAATGTGGGCTAGATCTAAGGGGACCTTAGCTGCAATGTAGAGATAAAAGCTTGGATTCGGAACTATCAAACAGCCAGATATGAAGGAAACACACTAGGTGCAATGGTGCATACCTATCATGGAACTCTCGGGAAGGCTGAGGCAGGAAGATCACAAGTTTAAGCCCAGCCTGGACTTAGTAATTTAATGAGGTCTTGACTCAAAGGGGGTAAAAAAAAAAAAAAAAGAAAAAAAGCAGAAGGCACTGGAGATGTCCCTCAATGTGAAGGCACTGAGTGTGCCGTACTCAGGGAAAGAAGACGCTAGAAATAAGAAGACTACATAGAAGCAAATTCAGTTTCCTGCACACCATTTCCTTTCAGTGCATCGCATCAGCTCTTATACTTGGCATTCATGGAGCAAGGCACTAAGGAACTACACAGAAAGGGTCTACTAAGATGCGGACATTATGCAGAAGTTTCAGAAATCTCATGGTATTAAGGAAACAAAAATTACAGAGTAGATCACGCTAAAGTGTAGGAGGATTGACGGATGCCGTGAGCTCTCAATAGAGACACATTAAATTTATGCTCTTGGAATTAAATAACATGAGACATAAATGCACAGGAAATTCACAGGAGACACCGTGAAGATGTCTAACACATAGGTTCTTGGAAACATAGGAAGACCAGAGAAAGAAAATAGAGGGGAAGAAATATTTGACGAAACACATTTCTAAAACCAATGAGACCATGGTGTACAGCTTCAGAAAGAGATGTGAACTGTCAGCAAGATTTTAAAAACAGCAAACAAAATAAAAATCACAAAGACTGTTTTTCTATGGATGTGTGACCAAAATAGCACAAATGGGAAGGGATGAAACCGAATAACTTCCAGGGAGCAGAGACCCAGAAAGTTCTCTGTGGGCTCTGTACTCAGCTCCACACTCAGCTCAGCTCAGACACGAGGAAGAGGAAAATTTTGCTATTTTTAAGAAAATGAGTGAATCTGGAGACCAGAATGTTGAGCCAAATAAACCAGATTCAGACTTTTATTTCATGTTCTCTCTCCGTAATATATGGAATCCAAAGACAATGATGTGGTTCATATCTAAATGTCTCTCTAAAGCTTCATGTGCTCATAGGCAGGACCTTAGGAAGATTATTGGTTGATAGGGGCTTACAGTTGACCTGCTATTGGAAAGTGGGCAACAATGGAAGAAGAGAGACACTTGGGAAGGCTTTATCTCCCTTCCTCACTCATCCCTGAACTCCCGCTCTGCTTCGTGGTTGCCATGAGATGGGCAGGTTTCTCCTTTCTGATCCCTCTGGCACACCATCCTGTCTTGGAGTCAGTCAGCTCTGGACTCTACAAACAATGACCCAAAATAAACCTCACTTCCTTTAAGAAGTGTGAGGTGTTGAGCCTCAGCCACTAGGAAAATGACCAAGATGACAAGAGCAGAAGGTGGACTATTTTTAGTTGTCTTAGGTATTTTTCATGTTGCTGAGACAAAATATCTGACACCCAAAGCTAAAGGAAGAAAGATTTACTTAGCTCACTGTTTGTAAAAATTTTGGCCCGTAATTAGCTGGTCCCAAGGTAAGGTGGCTTCACAGAGATTAGTTTGTGGCAGATGAAAAATAGGAAAAGCAAGCCAGGTGTGGTGGCTCACGCCTGTAATCCCAGTACCTGGGAGGCTGAGGCAGGAGGATTGATGTAAATTCGAGACCAGCCTGGGCTACCAAAGTGAGCTCAAGGCCAGCCTGAACTGAACATCAAGACCCTGTCTCAAAAGGACAAAAAAAAAAAAGGGAAAAGCAACAAGGGACCTTAACAGCATCTTTGTGCTACTTTTATGCTCTATTGAGGCTACTGGGATTAGGCCATTGCCAAACTAGTCAGTGTACCGATTTAGTAATCACACACCCTTAATGCTAGCACCACACACTCTAGATGTAGCCACCTTTGAAAAAGCCCCCTTTAAGACTGTACGAGGCTTTGGGGGTACATCTAGATACAGACCAAAACATTAGACAAAAAGGAATTGAATAAGAAGAAAGAGGAAGGGGTATAGGAAATGGCATGTAAAGGCAGGTATTAGGGAGAATGATTTCAGCAAAATATACATGTTGAACCTGCTAAAGTGTGAAACTAGGTGGGAGGAGGCATTGGGGGAGATGGGAGTGAAAAGATCGGAGTATGGTATCTGGATGTGTGAATCTGCCAAAATTAAACTATTTAATAAACAAAAATGACTGCCTACCTGAATTACAAATGCACAGTTCACCCCTTGGTCTGTTGAGTAGCGACTACTTTGGGGCCCATACCATAGCCACAGCCTTTCTTTCTACACCACAGCATAATCATAGCATGGCCGTCTTCTCATCCACATGGCTCCTCCACCAAAATCTAGCAGGGCGAACATGAAGTCCTGTAATTCCATGTGGATAATTTGTAGCAAATTGTGCACTCCAAAAGCCTTACATGGCCCCACCCCAACAACACTCGTGGTGGTAGCGCCCAGGGCTTCTCTCTTAGGCTGGCTTTGCCCCCTCTTTGGAGTTTCCCTTAAATGATCCATGCTTTCAGCTTTTTCAAATTTCTGAGGTTTCACTGAATAGGTTTCTCACTCACAGCTTTACACAATACCCTCCCAGGGACACACTGCTGGGCCTCTCAGGTCTTCTGAAATCTAGGTGGAAGCCTTAACCTCAGAACTCTTGCATTCTGCATGTGCCTAAAACCAATACCACATGGATGCTGCCAAGGTCTTCTGCCAGTTAGATCAGTAGCCAATCTTCCTTCTCTCTTGGCTAGGTGCCTGGATTACTGAGTACTCTGACCCCGGTTCCAAGGAATAGATTTTCCATGCCAGCGCCATTCTTGAATATGGGGTGGCTGCCTCCACCATTCTAGAACATGGCACTTTGCAATGTTTTCCTCAAGGCAAAGTCCCTGACTTTTGCAATTCTGAGGCTGCAAAGGGTGGAGATCTGCCATCTCCTGTGATGCCCTCAGGCCACCCTTTCCATTTTCTTTTTCCTTCCTGACAATGGAGATCCTCTCAGCTCTATGTTTGCAGTCCATGGCTTTACTGGAGCTTCCTTTCTGGCCATACACATTTTAAATCATCCTTCTGGGCTCTTGGCTCTTCATTTTCAGCATAAATCTGACTAAAAGCCCCCAAAATAACTGTGCCACTCCCACAATATTCAACTGCTTTGAGATTTATTTTTAAAGATTAATCTGTTCACCATGCTTGATGTCAGTCACAGGCAAAGTCTCTGGACAGAAGCAAAACGCAAACAAATTGTCTGCCAAGCTATAACACAAATGATCCAGAGTCCAACAACCAATGTAGTCCCTCTTCTAGAAGAAACTTTTGGTCTTGAAAGACCAGGCAGCCCAGTCTTCACAAGCAGGCTTTCTATCAGCCTCTGGTCTTCTGAGCTCTGACCAGAGCTTCCCACTTAAAGTAGCTGAAGCTGTTCCAGCCAGTGCTTCTCTTGTAGGTGACATCTCCAAGCCTTTCCTATCTCTTCCCATAAACCATTCCCCAAAGCTCATAATCCACATGGCCAGGCTTAGCCACAGCAATGACCCCACTTTCCTTGTACAAATTCTGTCTCAGTTACTCTTCTCACTACTGGGACACATACCCAACACTCAACATGAAGGAGAGAAAGACTTATTTAGCTCAGTTACTGGAGGTTTCAGTCCATACTCAGCTGGCTCCTAAACAGTGTGGCACATGGCAGAGAGCAAAGCTTTCATGGCGGCAGCAAAGAGCAAGAGTGAAGGGAATGGTAGCAGCTCAGGCAGCTAGCTAACCTCTCTCCTCTCCTCGTGTTGTAATGCAAATTACCTGCCCCAAGGTGGGTGCAGCACCTACACGCACAATAATCAGTCCATCACAAACTCCAGAAGCTGCCCCATGACTACCTGAGGCTTTGGGGGGACAACTAGACACAAACCATAATAGTAGGCTTTATTAAAAAAAAAAAAAAACAGCTCTACTGTACATATTTTAGAGGTGGGAAACCTAACTTTCACCAGGGAAAGCTAAAGACTTTCTCCTTCAAAATGCTTTTCTGAGTTCATCTGGGTGCTGTCACCACCCACCACAGACTGAGGGGTTTTCATGAGGCATATTCCAGATGTTGGAAGGCCCAGATGAAGGTGAGGATTCTCTGACTTGGCAGGTGACCACTTCCCCCAGGACCCCTCTAGAACCTCTTCTGTAAGACACCAGTCCTATTATGAAAGCTGAACCCTCATGTGCTCAAAGTCCCAGCTTGTGACCCCATCACAATGAGGGTTAGGATTTAAAATGTTGGGGAATCTCAGAGCTTCAAACCACAGAACCTCCTTTCATTTTGCAGAAAAATGCATAACTGAACTAAGTCTGGGTACCTGGGCTATTTCTTATGAATTACTGAACATTTATCTCTGGTTTATGCATGTTTATTATTACAATAAAGTTTGAATTTATCTTAATTATTTTCAAAATGAAACCCACACTGTCTCCCGAATAGGTCATATGTCCAAAATGACATGTAGCTGTAGACATGAACTACTCATATGTTCATTTGAAACTTCATGGAGGAAAATAGGTCTAAAAACCCTGCTAAGGCCAAATCCACTTAGGAGCCATCTGATCTCCACAGGTGCTGAGTTAGCAGGTCTGGGAAGAACTTCAGGAAGCATATGACCCCACCCCTCACCGCGGGACTTGCAGCTGTCCCGCTGCTGGATGGACAAAGAATGCTGAAAGAGGGTCACATTCATGGGGAATCCTCACACATCACTAGAACAGGCAGAGATCCCAGTTCCCAATATCTGGGTCTGGCATCACCCAGAGTCTCCCACAGGCTTTGAGTACTTTGCTGGGCACTCTGCGGACCACTGCTGCCACTGTCTTGGTGGATTCCAGATGTGAAAAGAAACAAAGAGCAGGCAGGTGGTCCATTCGTCATGCTCTGGTGAAGGCTTTATTTGGGGAGAGGAAAATGACCCAAAAGCTAGAATTTGAAAAATGTACAAATGTGAGAAGAGAAAACAAAAGATGGACATACCCCTCCCGCCCAGTCTGTGTGTGTGTGTGTGTGTGTGTGTGTGTGTGTGTGTGTTCTCTCACATGGGGAAGAATATACCTTCAGGCAGTGGGTGGCTGTCACTTCTTGCCATCAAGAACAGCCCTTTGATCCAGGCATCCTGTTCTGGTTGCTATGAACTGGCACCTCCAGGACAGTCTTCGTCCCTCCCATCTACCGGGCCCATCTCCTCATGCCAGCACCATACCCAAGAGCAGCTCACTTGCTTCTGAATCATTTATTTCATGGCCATACTCCAAGATTTCATTTCTCCTCATAGTTTAGATTAGGAAAGAGAAGATGAGGCTGAGACATGCTCAGGGGCAGTGAGGGAAGGCCCGGCCCACAAACGCATTGTCCTCTTATACAGGGAGCAGGGTCCAGAGATTAAATGTAACTTGCTATCAGTGCTTGTCAAAGCCACATGATGATAGCTGCTACATTGCATATTGTTGTCTCCAAATTAGTGGTTTAGGGTTGAATTCCTATCCTTTTGTTTAGCAAAATCCTGCATTGTTTCTAATGATTTTACTATTTTTATTTCCCTTAAATAAAAGTACACAGAACTATCAGATTGAGAACTACTAGAAAAAAAAATGCAACCGCTTTTTTCACTGTTTCAACTATATTTCAACATATTTATGGGACCCATGGTGACAATCTGATACATGCACACAGTATGTAATGATCAAACCATAGTATGTGGAATTTCCATCTCCTTATGTCTTTTAAAAATTCCAGGGGACATGTAACACTTGTACGTGCTGGGCATGAAATATGCCCCCCCCCATCTCAGGACACAGTGTGACTCATTCAGGTTTTGTGCACTGTCCTCCCATAGAACTGACCAACCTTCATACTCTCTGATTTGGGGTGTTCCTACACACACAGCACAATAACCCGAAGAATGAGTGAATAACGAATTCATGTGGGTTGGGTGTACACACCAGCCCCCCCATGATGAGGTAATCATTATGCACTCCACATATGCACTAATAAAATAAAAACTTTTAAACAGAATTAACTATTTGGAAACACAGATGTGGCTCCAAGTTCTACATCTGATGAGGGAGACCCACCTGCCCAATCCCTGGCGCCGGGCTGCATTCAGCAAGCTTGTTTGAGGGTTGATTAGGTCCTCCTCCCCAGTACTTCTGCAGAAGGAAAATCGGGGTTCAAGAAGGGCAGCAAGCAGGAGCACCACAGACCTGTCCAGCCCCCAGGGCAGCTATACTTTCCAAATCTCCCATAGCCCGTGGGGATCCATCTCCTGCTAAAAACCTTCCTCTTTGCTTAATTTGTACTGTGCTGATGTTTTCTCTTTGCAGTCAAGAAACTTTGTCCAACCAACAGAGGAAGGATCTTCGACAAAGGCTCTGGGATTAACACTACCTCTTTTCCTCCCTGTGTGACCTTAGATACTTCCCAGGCTTCCTGGGTCCTAGGCTTGGCACCACAGGGTAAGGAGTAGGGAACTGCTCCTCTTAGACCTCTGCCATCTTGAAGTCACGTGAGCCTCACACTGCAAGCTGACAGACTGCCTGATAAAACCTTCTTAGGTGAAATTTAAGGAAGGGAAGATAGAGAACAAGGATCTGAGGCAAAGAATCCTCTGTATGCCCCTTCATTACTTCTGTCTACACTGCTAGACTCCCCTGGAAACGTCTATGGGTGCAGGTGCATGGTAGACAAGGCCAAAGTGGGTGTGTCATTTAAAATGCAAGAAAACTAAAACCAACAGTAATCCTCTGTGTTTGCAGGGTGCTGTGACTTTCCAAACTATTTCACTACTGTTCAGTCCTTCTATTTCTGCAATAGCCTCGAGTCACTGGCTTATATAGCAGCTAAAGAACACAAACTCCAAGAGGCTAACATGTATGCCTAGGGTCACATGCCCCTCAGCCAGGCGCTGCCTGACCAGGCAGAGGGACAATTCTGGGCTGCGGGTGCCCTTCAGGAGGGACTACTCTGTAGCAGCCTGCCTGCCAGTCTGTTTCCGCCTATCCTCACCACCATGAGCGCACCCTGGCACCCCTCTAGTGTATAATTTTATTGTCTTTTCTTTCAAAAGGCAGTCCTGTTCCTTTCCAACAGTGCTTTGCTTCAGCTCCCTGGATTACAAAAGAAATTAAAGCCAATATTTCCTTTCTGACTTACTACAATCTATTTTTCCATTTTAAAGAGAGATTATTTCATAGAAATGGCATGTAAATCCACAGAATCAACAATGTCACTTTCCTTTGGACTCTAGACAAATGACCTCAAAAGAATCTTGACAAAATTGTGTTTGCAAAGCCTAAAAGTGCCGAGAAAGCCAGGCGTGGTGGCGCACGCCTGTAATCCCAGCACTCGGGAGGCTGAGGCAGGAGGATTGGTGCGAGTTCAAGACCAGCCTGGGCTACAAAAGTGAGCTCAGGACCAGCCTCAACTGCATAGCGAGACCCTGTTTCAAAAAGACAAAAAAAAAAAAAAGCTGCCGAGAAATAAACAAATAAATAAGGCACTCGCCATCCCCAACAGCCACCTCCTCTCTTCTCCTACTCATGTTTGTGAATTTATGACTTTTATTCCAGGGTCAGAGTTAAATGAATTCATCAGTGGAACCTATAATTAGTCTGAGTGGCTGATTTGGAGGGCCGCGTTTCACATTGCCAGTAACATTTGGTAGCACTAAGGCAGATATAATCAGGAAATGTGCTTCCCTCATGAGTAACCACATATATTGCTGACAAAATGCCTATCTCTCCTGTTCTCCAACAATCTTCCCTGAGAAGAAGGAGCGAGACAGACTTTCAGAAGCAGGGAGGCCCCTGAAGAACCTCTGTGACAGCACAGGAGCACTGAGGCTTTAGGGGAATCTGCATCCTCCATAACCTTTAAGGGAGCCCAGTTCCAGAGTGTATTTATTTTTTTTTCCCCATTGTTTGTACTCAGCACCCAACACCTGCAACTTAAAGCAAGAGGTTCAACTTGGCTCACAGTTCAGAGGGTTCAGTCCACACCTTGCTGGCTCTCCAGGAAAAATGCCATGGCAGAAGGATGTGGTAGAGGAAGATGTCTTGCTCAACCCATGCCATATGGAAACAAAGAACAGTGGAAGAGAGAAAAGAAGAGGCCAGAGATCAGATGAGTTTCCATGACCCTGGACACACCTCTTCCAACTAGGACCCACTTCCTAATAGCTCATCAGCTGTGACATTATCATCAGTGGGTCAACCCATAGGTTAGGTCAGGGACCTCATAGTCCAACCAGCTCTCCAGGGGATACCTTACCTAGTTACTTTGACCACCAAGATTAACTAGCACACAGGAAACTTGGAGAATCTGGAATATAAGCTTGTGCTTGTACACTGAACACAGAAGAAATAACTCTGTGAAATAAGGATGTCTCCAGAGTTAAGGTTTTCCTAGATACCTGAGTGAATCCCTTTATTACCCATGAGTAAGACTGAGCCATATAAGGAGCTGAGTGAGGAGACATGAGAATTCCCACTGGGGACATGCTGGAGCCCAGATACTGAGATGCAGAATTGACAGTCACCATCCCCGCTAAGCACAGTGAGCCTCTCACTCCACAGTGGGGTACACTGAGTCAAGTACATGCCATCCTTGGCTCTCATCAAGAAGTGAGTGAGTAACAAATGCTGCAGGGGCTGTGAGGAAGAAGGAACACTTCTCCACTGTTGGCTGGTATACCATTATGGAAATCAGTGTGGAGACTCTCAGAAAGTTAGGATTGGTGATTGCATTCAACCCAGCTATTCCCTTCTCAGGTATTTTTCCAGAAGTCCTGAAAATGTCATCTTATAGCAATACATGTGCACCCATGTTTATGGCAGCACAATTTATCATAGCTAAATCTTCGAAATAACCCTAAATGCCCATCACCTGAGGAACGGATTAAAAAGATGTGGTGTCATTATACAATGGAGTAGTACTCAGCTATGAGGAAAGATAAACTCAAAGCTTTTGTAGGTAAATGGATGCAACTGAAGACCACACTCATATGTGAAATAAGTCAGACCTGCATTGTAAACATCGTATTGTCTCCTTAGTGTCAGAACCTGAAAGAATAAGTCTGAAAGGTACAATGGATGCTACAAAAGGTAAAGAAACTATTCAAAGGGAAGGAACAACTGGGATGAGGAAAAGGAGAAAAGAAAGAAGGAAGGAAAGGGAAAAGAAATATATATCAGATACTTGGGTATATACACTGATTTCTACTTGTGTATTCAAGGGAGCAGCTAATGTTTAATTTTGCTCTTCTTTTTAATTTTTATAACTTTTTGACCAATTTTGCATGCTTATATCTGGTAAACTGAACTAATTTGAAGACAACAATTAACAATGTAACAACCATTGTTGAATTCTTATCATTTTGCTTAGTGAAAGTCTGTATCATTTCTAATGGATGTTTTTACCATTTTTTATTTTCTTTAAAACTAGAGAAAAGAAAAAAGAAGAGTGTGTGTGTGTGTGTGTGCGTGAGAGAGAGAGAGAGAGACAGAGACAGAGACAGAGACAGGGACAGAGACAGAGAGAAAGAGAGAGGGGAGAGAGACAGAGAGACAGACTTTTCAAAAACACAACAAAATGCCTCAGCACCTGGAAAGCTTGGAAGACCTAGCGTGGAAGTGACTGTGTCCCCAGGGCCTTCCCACCAGGCACCACCCATGCTTGGCCTCTGAGCGCACACCTTGTGTCCATCAGTGCTGGCATGTGTCTGTTCTGCTCATGGCTGCAGGCACCCTCATTGCCTTCAATATAAACAGGGTTCCCTGAGTGTCTTTTGGTCTAAGTAGCTATTCATAAATATAAAAGGCTAATAAGACATTGCCCCTGGGATTAGAAAGACCCCAGGCATGGTGACATGTTGAAGACAAAGTCTGGACCCGTGTTGGCCAGTGTGTGAGTGGCAGGCTGCCCTCAGACTTTCCACTAGGCCAGTAAGGACCACCATAGCCAGCGAACAGTAGCCGCTGTCTGCTCCATCATTCTCACAGTGCTCTGTAACCCTACAGAACCAGTGACAGCTCTAAGGAGCAGAGAGTGGTGGGCACAGGTGGCTGGACTGGCCACAGAGGAAGCACAGCCCGGCAGCACCATAAGTAAAGAGAAAAGATGCTCTCATTTGTTAGAGCAATTTCCTGTTGTGACTGGTGCTCCTGTGCTTGATCCAGTTCCTCCTGGAGTCTTCTAAGACATGCTTTTTAACTTTACCATCAACTCAGAAAACTTTCATGAATCTTTGCCTTGTTTGTTTGTTTGTTTGTTTTTTCTGTGTTTAAGACGGGGTCTCCAAGATCTATAGGGTCTCACTATGTAGATTGGACTCATAGTGATCCTCCTCCTAAGCGCCATTATTGCAGGCATGCACCACTACACCCAGTCTCAATCGCCATCTCAGCGAGCTCCCAGGAGTGGGGTCAGCATGGCATGCTGGGGGTGGAACCCCTGCTGTTGTACTCTGCCTAAGCAGGCACTTTAGTCTGCTGAGCTATCAGGCCGGCGGTTTTGCTTTGTTTTTGTTTGATTTGATATAGGTGTTTGCATTGTTTGTTTTATATCCTGAATAGGAACCTTCTCCTCTCCTCAGCTTTCCCACATCAGGATCCCCAAGATCAGTGATCTGCCCTCATGCCTGACTGGTCCCCTAATTTAGGTCCCTCTTGGCCAGCACAAGGGGAGTTCTAATGCCTTATGAGCTGATGTATAAAAACAAAATTCCCCACCAACTGAACACTTGATTTGCCTCAGTCAAAATACAATGTATAGTTGAGTTGTATCTCTGTAAGAATCCACATGATCAATTCTTCAAACACTTATTCTACATGACACGTTAATTTTAAATGACACTATGATAAATACATGTAAAATAGTTCTTGGTATTACTTGTAGTGTGGTTCAGAATTTCTGTATCCATTTTGCTATGTTTGGTATTTAGATATCCTCCCAAAGCCTCCCAAAGCAGTTATGGGGAGTGAGCTTTTCAGAGGTCACTGAGTCTAGTTTGTGACTGACTTGTGGTCCAATGCTGGGATTATGGGTGTGAGTGCTACACCTGCCCGAGGGCAGGGACCTGCATAAAACATAAGGGAGGGAAACAGGCCTCCTCCTCTCACTCTCCCTGGTTCTCTCTCTCTCTCTTACCCTCCCTTTTCCTCTCTCTCTTTCTCCCCTCTCTCTTCCTCCTTCCCTCTATCTCTCCCCCCCTTTCTATCTCCATTTGCTGTCTTCCACCACCATGAACCACTGTCCCTCTGCCATGAGCCACCCTGCCTCAGAGCCAATCAACTATGGACTGAAATCTCTACAACTTGCCTCCTAAATAAAAATCTCCTCCTCTAACTGTAGGCATTAGGTATTTTGTCTCAGCAATGAGAGAAAAGTAACTAAGACACACTTCTTATATTTTACCTACTTGTCAAAGACAGAGATATCAAATTAGTTGGCAGCTAGGTGTTAAATTATGTATTTGTTAATTTTACCTAATACTTGTAGCATTTTCTTATTTAGATATCTTCATAATGTGCAATGTGTCACGTAAGTGTCACTCACTGTCACCTGCTCACCACAGTTCACAAATTTATTAATATAAAATAACCTCTTTTGTCTGATGAGTGCTTGGGGGCTCAGTCTACTCTGCTATTAAAATTGTTCCTTCTTCTTCCTGGGTGTGTTTGATATTTTTCTTCTCATTGTCTTTCCTTGAAATTTTTCTTGCCATCTTGCTTTATATATTTCTTCCATGAGCAAAAAAAATCAGAAGCAGATTGCTGTTCTGGGAATCTCTCTAAATCGAAAACTTTCAAAAGTGGAATGATCCTAAAGAAATTTGAATGATTATCCATTTCTAAAAGAAAAGGAAAGCAGTAACCATGTTCTATAATGCAGCTTTCAGTGGAACTACTGGGGCTGAAATCACTCACTATGCACCAGCGGGACTTCCCTGAAATAAATCTAAAATCAGCATGCATGAATTAGTAATTGTCATCCACTGAATTCACAGAATATAGGTAAAAACATCACCACCTCAGACCTTACAGAAGAAACACCAGACAACAAGTGGCTCCATCGGTGATAACCAGGGGTCTCCTTCTCTGTGGCTCACAGGCTCTGGTCCTCCAGGACTGGCTGGTACAGCATCAGGGCCAGGAGAACACAGAGACTCACCCCCTCCTGGAAGGTCTTCATCTCCTTGTGGCTCTGGTAAAGCCAGTCTGTGGCCAGCTCAGATGTCCATGCAGGGACACAGACATTGGTGGGGAAAGCTGCGAGGAGTGTTGCAGGAAGACAAACACAGGTAGAGTTGGGGCAATCTTAAAGGTCAACCTGGGACCCAGGCCTGACCGGCAGGATCCCCTTCTTCACACATCAGCTGTCATCGCCACAGTTGAGGACAAAACAAGGGTGTGGCTTCTGATGCAAGAGGCTTCACCAAAAGTTACAATCATAGAGGTGACATTGAAGGAAGATGCACTCAGAAAATGTAACCCGGGGGAAAACAAAACATTGGTTGTCTTTGGCGTTATACTAACAGATAAAAATCACAGACTCCTTCACGGTTTGGGATTATTTTCTGCTCTGTTCTATAATTCAATAAATTGCTGTTTTTTAAAAAAGTGAATCCTTCTAAGTTACTCTGTCTTAATCTAGAGAAAAGTTCCAGAAGCCTTTAAATGAGGTCAACTATGTGGTCCCAGAAAATATGACAGCAATTCTAGGATGTCATTGTTCTGAAATTGGCAAATATCACAGAAAGGGGCTGGGTGTGTTGGTGCACACTTGTACACCCAGCACTGGCGAGGCCCTGGGATGCATAGTAAGACCTTGCCTTAAGTGAATGAATGGATGAATGAATGAATGAATGAATGAATGAACAAATGAACTTGAAGCTAGACAGACCAGGATTTGCCTTCAGGTTTAACATTTACCCATTGTGGGCCCTGAACAAATTACACTGGTACCTTGCTTGATGAACTTAATTATTTCCATGATTCTGGTCAAAAGCCAACTTGGATGAGATCTGCATCACATTCAGTGGTTAGGTCTACTGTTGACCTTATGGGGAAATTCGATTTGGTTTTCATTCCAATTTGGCTTGCAACCAGAAAGGTGGAAAGATGTAAGTTCATAAACTGAGATACCACTGCACCTCCCTTACCTGATTTACACTCTTCTTGTTTATGAACTTGGCATAACTAATTTACCCACTTCCCTTTTCTCCAGCCCCATTTAGATCATGTGATTTTAAGCATGGCATTTTCCAAATGTTTGAAGATAAGCCTCTTTTTGGAGCTCAATTGTACAAGAATGAAGGGAAGAAATCAATTGTATTTTGCATAATAGCCTTCAAATAATTGAACGAAGTCCCTAATAAAGCAAAAGCTACATAGCCAAAGGATAAAGTATATTTCTTTTTTATTCTAACAAATTAGTAAATTGCTTGCCTTCCAGGTGTGGGGAAAATCGGGGTGAACACCCAGGCATTGTCCCCACACTATTCTACCCAACATAGTTTCAAAAAAACTCTGCTCTGCCCAGCCTGGTCACACCTCTTCCTCTCTCCACTGCAGGGCGCTGGGAGGCAGCCGGGCTCTAATTGCAGCCATATCAATCAAAGGACTTCAGCGCGCAGACAGCCTTCCTGGGCCAGAGTTAATTAGAAAACTGACATTTCCCAGACTGTCAGCTAAATGAACGCCGTGGAAGATGTGCATGTACGTCCAATGGGTAAATACAGGCTGTCAGAGACTCCTCCGCAGAATGCACCCTGTCCTTGACTGGCTCTGCCACCATGCACACCAATCAGTGACCCAGCCTCCAGACACACCATAGACCCAGGGCCCTGGGTGGCCTGGGAATTGCTTTGCATTCTTCCTTCTTGAAATACAGTCACCCGGTAGGCCCGCCTAACAGTTCAACCGTGTTGCAGCTGGCTATATTCTTTGCTATCCAGTAAAAACGTGAACCCATGTTTATTAGTGTGCCTACGGTAAACACAATAACCTGACACATCCTCTGTCAAGTTGTAAGGAACGGTTTCTTTTTTGCTCACATTCCATCAGGGGAAGAAACAGAGCTGTTTGCCATGCTCTGCAGCTGTGCCAGGAGGACCGGAAGAGCTAAGCAGAGGAACACAGATGCAGAGGAAGTCACTGTGCCGTGGCTGATGTGGACACACCCAACTGGGCACCTAACACCAGGCTTCTCATCTGCAATCTTTCGTCTGAGTGAACCTCCTGAAAGGGAAACATTCGTGACAAATGAGAACCGGGGCAATCACTGAGCTGCTTTCTGTTGCAATACGTTTGCTTCCTCTTGACATGTTTCGCAAAAGGCTCCATGCAGTGCAGCTCCTCTGTGACTGCCTCTTCCACTGAGCAGGCAGGCAATGTTCTTATACATTTTGTCATGATCAGCCCTTCACTTCTTCCTATCTCCGGCTAATATTCCACTATATAGATGGACCATCCATCATCTGTCCATTCATCACTCAGTGAGATTCCAATTATTTCCACATATTATTATAAATAATACAGCCCTGCACTAGTTCTTTTTAAAAGAGAACAAATTAGTTTTTAAAAAAACATTAGAAAGGACAGAATTTCACATGAATTTACATTTTTGTTTCTCTTTATCTAGGGGTGGAATTACTAGGTAGTCTGATAAGTTGAAGAACTACAAACTATTTTACACAATTTTGTGTTGCC
This sequence comes from Myocastor coypus, assembly GCA_004027025.1. Taxonomy (NCBI): domain Eukaryota; kingdom Metazoa; phylum Chordata; class Mammalia; order Rodentia; family Myocastoridae; genus Myocastor; species Myocastor coypus. The sequence continues at coordinate 55,623 of PVJA010000423.1, forward strand.
TCTAGCAGGGTACTGAGTTCCACTTTAGCCATATTCTTGATACCTCATTACTGTCATTGTTGTTAGATCTGTCTGAGTAAATGTGACGTGATATTTCACTGTGGCTTGAATTTGTATTTAGCTAATTACTAAAGTGCCTAAAAGCAGGTGCAGGGCCTGGGAGTTCGATCCCCAAGTCTGCCATGCCGGTCCTGTCCCCAGGGCACACTGAGATGGCAATTGAGACTGGGCATGGTGGCACGTGCCTGTAATCCCAGCTCTTGGGAGGCTATAAAGAGGTGGAGCAGTACAAATTCGATCTAATAGTGAGGTCCTAACACACAGTTGTTCTCAACCTGTGGATCATGGCAGGGGTTGAACGACCAAAACACAGGAGTCACCTAAAGCCATCCCGAATCATAACTGTAGCAAAATTACAGGGTTTTTTTTTTTTTTTTCGTTTTCATTTTTTGTCTTTTTGAGACAGGGTCTCACTATGCAGTTCAGGCTGGCCTTGAGCTCACTTTTGTAGCCCAGGCTGGTCTCAAACTTGCACCGATTCTCCTGCCTCAGCCTCCCAAGTGCTAGGATTACAGGTGTGCGCCAAAAATTACAGTTTTGAAGTAGCCACCAAAATTATTTTTTGATTTGGGGTCACTGCAACATGAGGAATTGTATTGCAAGGTCATGGCATTAGAAAGGTTGAGAACCACTACTGTAGAACCTTCCCTAAAATACAAAAAAAGAAAAAAAAAAGATTGTCTGTGTTTAGTTAATTACTAATAACACTGAGCATTTCCCACATATTTATTGGCCATTTGCATATCTTTCTTGGAGCACTGGCTCTTCAAATCTATGCTTTTACACTGTGGAGCCACTTGTCTTTCACTGGATTACAAGAGTTCTTTATATATTTTAGATACAAGCCTCCATTAGAAAAATGATTTATAAATATGCTCTCTTGTTATAGGGGTTGTCTTTCTGAGATCTTAAAGAATACACTATCCATGCAATTACTCACTTAATACTTATGTAGTCAAGTTTATTGGTAGTACACAGAAATGAAACTGGATCTTATATATTAATTTCGCATCTTGCAAGCTTGCTGAGCTTCATCTTACTTCTAATAACTTTTTTTTTTTAATTTTTATTTTATTTTTATTTTTTTGTTTCAGAACTTCTGTTTGTTTGTTAATTTATTTTTATGGCCGGCTCAGCCTGCCCTAAGGGCAGGGCTGGCGCAGCATGTGGTACCGGGGATTTAACTGTGGTCCCTGCAGCTGCCCAAGCTTTCCTAAGCAGGCACTTTAGACCACTGAGCCATCCTGCCAGGCCATTTCTAATGACTTTTAGTAGGTTCTTTGCAAAGTTTTAGACATAAGCTAATACCATCTATGAACAAAAATAGTTTTCTTTTTTTCTTCTCTTGCTTTAATGTCATTTGTTTCTTTTTCTTTATTAATTTCCCAGGTTAGAACTTAGAGCATAATGGTAAGTAGATCTGGTGAGGGTGCACACTGTCATCTTATTCCCAGTATGGGGTGTAAAGCATAGATGTTTTCCTCAGGTTGAGAAAGACTCCCCTGCTCCTAGTGTGTTGAGCTCTCTTATCACAAAATACGCTGAATTTTGTGAAATGTCTTTCAGTGTCTATTGTGACAAATATATTGTTTTATTTCATTGTATTACCGTCATATACTACCCTAATTTACTTTGCAGCATTGAACCTGAGATAAGCCATACTAGATTATGGTGTAATCCTTTTAACATAGGTCTGAATTCACTTCACTAGTATTTTGTTGACAATATTTGCATCTATATTCATGAGAGATACTGGACTAGGCTTTTCTTAATGTCTTCACTATTATGACTAAATATGTCACTCATAAAAATATTCTGATCAAAGACACTGGGGAACAGGAAGAGATCAGAAGCTAGAAGTATGATAACGTACGTGTCAGATTTTCATAAATGTTTGGAAAGTAAACTTTAAGATATCTCCCAGAAGATAAAACTATAAAATGGAAAATATGAAATTCTGTGAGAACACATCAGATACTTAAACAGTGAATCCAGGAGGTCCAACATCTGATCAGGAGGTTTCAAAAAGAAAGAGAGAGAAAGGGAAAAACAAATAGAAACTATTATGGTACATTAATTCAGAAAATTTTCCATAATTAAAACTAAAAATTATGAACTGGAATGCCACTCTTCTTGGGATGAAGAGAACCAACCTGGATATCTCAATGAAATGTTACAGCATCAGTCATGGAGGAAAAAAAAAAAAGATTAATATTTCCGAAGAGACGTGGAAGAAGTTAAACAAGGGTCCTTGCCATATGCCAAGGAACAAGACAGGACTTAACAATTCTGAATTACAAAATCAAACTTAACAAATTAAGTAGTTTTACTACTTAAAATCAAAAGCTAAACCAAACTTCTAAAGGATTTCTCTACTCAGCCAAGTGCACAACTCAGTGCATAAACTGATGGAAGGTATCTTGAGATGTAGGAATAGACATAAATTTTACCATTCTGTAGAAGCTACTAGAGGATGTTATCCAGAAAAATAAGAGAAGAAACCAAAGAACAGAGCTTCAGGGCTGGTGAGATAGCTCAGTAGACTAAGCACCTGCTTAGGCAAGCACAAGATCAGGATTTGATTCCCAGCTGCCACACTGTGCTGACCCTGGCCCTGCACCCAGGCACTCTGAGCCAGCTGTGGAGACCAGGCATAGTGGTACACACTTGTAATCCCAGTGCTGGAGAGGCTGAAAAGCGAAGGATTACCATGAGTCTGAGCTGCATAGTAGACCCTGTACCAAATACATTTTTTAAAAAGGTCCAGGAAATAGGTACAACATGAAGAGCATCCAAGTTCTAGAATAAAAAAAAAAAAAAGGGGGGGGGGGACAGAGCACAGAGAGCTGAATAAGGTAGCTGGCTGGGAGAGACATAACCACCGGCATGCTCTACTCTGGGGGTGGCTAAATGATCAAATATTTGCCTGGAAAAATATGAAGATATCTGCTTAGAAAATAAAACATGGGAGGAGATAATGTAATCATTACAACAAGGGAAAACAAAAACCTGTACTAGAAAGAATACAATCTTAGTCCACTTGTTGGTTCTACCAAGACAATAACTTTTTGAGGCTTTTTGTTGTTGTTGTTTTTAGTGGGACTGGGACTTGAACTCATGACCTTGCACTTGCTAGACAGGCACTTGTGCCACAGAGCTATCTCTCCAGCTGCAAGAGAATAACTTTTTGAGACAATATTTATAGAGTTGAAAACCTTCATAAATGACATGATAGATCCCCTAAAATATATGAACAGGAAAAATATCACTTCATTGACTCAAAACAGAACAAGCTATAATCACATTGTTCTATGAAGAAAAATAATTATATACTTTAATATGTAAACATTAGTTATTGATTTAACTAAAAATAGAAGTATCAGGCTGGCCAGATAGCTCAGCAGACTAAAGAGCCTGCTTAAGCAGAGCACAGCAGCTGGGGTTTGACCTCCAGCATGTCCTGCTGGCCCAGCCCCCAGGACTCTCTGAGAGAGCAGTTGAGACTGGATGTGGTGGTGGATGCCTGTAATCCCAGCAGTTGGGAGGCTTAAAACAGGAGAATCACTACAAATTCAACCAATGTAGTGAGACCGTGTAGACCTGTACTAAATGCAGAAATAAATAAAATAAAAGCATTTCAACATTGGAAGAAGGGACCTGTGCAGGAGTGGTCAACAACAGCTAAATTGTTACATGCAGGAAAGAGATCAGTGCCAGTGTCCAGTACTGATGAGTCGCTATGGCAGCATAAGCATAGCCTTCCTTAATGCTGGAAAACTCCCAGAAGAGCAGTATTAGAGATCATATCTAGAGGTCCCCTCAAAGCCTCCTGTACTCACAGGAGGGCTTTACAGAGTTTGGTAGATATCAAGTATGTAATATTGGAATGAAAGGTACATGGTACTAAGTGAGTCCACTGGATGGAAGTAGCACAGCTGTGGGCACAGCTGAGTGAAGGTCCTGGAGGCAGAAGCTCTGCCACGGGTGAGGGTAGCAGCATCCAAAGGCTTGCAGCCTGGATGGAATGAAAGGGAAAGGCAGGCTGCCACTGCTGCCACCTGCCTGCTCTGCCATGAGCTGTTTCACTCCATATTGGAATCAGCCAGCTATGGACTGAAACCTCTGTCTGTACACTGTGAGCTAAAATAAACTTCTCCTCCTTCATCTTGAGGGTGTCAGGTATTTTGCTTTGGTGATAAGAGTAGTAACTAAGACAAGTGGGAAATAGTCTCCTCGTGGAAGCAAAAGTAGGTGGAAGTGTGATGCAGTAAAAACCAATATCCAGACATCTCATGATGTCTACCTAAATGTTCCAATAGCCAAAATATCTAAAGTCCCAAACACTTCTGATCAAAGCCTTTCGTACAAAGGATACTCAACTTGCATTTTGTTTCTGGTTTTTAGACTATGGGAGATTTGACCCAGTAAGCAGGCCCAGCAAGTGAGTGGCACTTCATCTATCAGACAGGCCCACTGTAGAACTCTGAGGCAGAACTCTCTGCAGAGAGACGAGAGAAAAGACCCATCCAGCTGGTCCAGGAGCAAAACATCTTCCCCAAGTGGCAGAGCAGGTTCACTTTCAAGGGCTGGAGCAGGAAGAAGTGGAGCTCAGCAGCCAGATCAAAGCCACACCCACTTGGATGACTTTGTACTTGGTAGACCCAGATCTGGTGCTAAGGGAAGAACTCTATGAAAGCACTACACCAAAGGTCAGAAGGAAGGGCTATACAAAATGCCAAAGAGAAGGATCAAACTGCATTCTCAGGCCCTGAGCCCACACAGAACAAAAGCAGTAAATAATAGCATAGAATAAATTGGAAACCACACACCTGAAATCTCTGAGATAATAGCATGTGAAGTAAAGAGACAACTTCAGAAAGGTATAAAGGAAATCAGATCAGAAATAATTTCTGAAGTAAAAAAAGAAATGATAACTATAATAAAAGAAGTACTAAGTGCTTCTAAAAAAGACACTGATAAACAGAGGAGAATAGAAAAACGATAGAATCCTTGTATGAGCAATATAGGAAAGTAATAGAATGCATGAAAAGATTCAAAGTGCTATACAGGAAATTAAAATCTCAATCACAAGCTGGCAAAACCATTTGAATGAAAGTGAAAATAGACTTTCAGACCTTAAAGACACCATTGCAGCTAGTGAAGAGGTAAAAAAGATCTCTCAAAAACAACTAGGATGCAAGAAAAATAATTCAACATCTGCAAGACAATGCAAAGATGAACAACATAAAACTAATAGGCATCAGTGAGAAAGAAGGAATCAATACAAATGATATAAAAGAACATGGGAAGAAGTAATAGCAGAAAACTTCCCAAATATGGGGGAAAAATTGACATTCAAGTAATCAAAGCACATAGAAGTCCAAATAACATCAACCTAATTAAAACCACAAACAGACATGTAATAATCGAGTTCCCAGAAATTCAGCACAGGAACAGTATATTAAAAGCTGCTAGAGAAAAGAAACAGATCACATTTAAAGGGAAGCCCATTAGAATAATAGCAGATTTCTCTTCACAAGGCATGAAGTCAAGAAGAGCATGGAGCAGAGTACTTCAAGTCTTCCATGAAAACAAATTCCAAACCAGTCCGCTACACTCTGCAAAACTCTCTTTCAAGTTTGATGCAGAAGTGAAATACTACCAGTACAAAGAACAACTAAAGAGTTTCATAATGACAAAGCCAACCCTGCACAGTTTACTAAAAGATATTCTCAGGAAGGATCAAAATGAACACAACTCCATGAAGGAGAATGAAAAGAACCCACCAAATAAGGTAAAGAATTAAACACAGGAGAAAAAGAGGTATACAACAGCAGTCTTTCAACTATTCTTTTGTATATCACAGCAAAATATTTCCAGCAGCATATTCTACAAATGTGCTTCTTCTGAACCCTATGGGTCATGATTCTGTTTAGGTCTACAAGGGTGGACAGCAAGGAAATAGCAGTAGCTCAGTCCCACAAATGACACCTGGCCTCCAGTAAGCGTCATGGTCACTGTCCATATCCACGACATACTAGATCTTTGTGCGATATCCTATCCCCAATCCATTAGAAATGCTGGTCATATATTTGCTGCTCCAGTATTTATGTTATGTTTTATTCTTATACTACCATGCAAACATTTTCTTAGTTGATATTTTGTATATATTAACCTATTCAAATACTATGTGAGTACTCTGAATTGATTACAGATTCATACATATGATACGCAGCTTTCCAGCCTCTAAGTTGGACTAATGGCTTGATTTGAACTTTGGAATATTGTTTTGAAATATTTAATTTCATTAACTAATTAATAGTTAATTTTCTGAATGTCATTTAATAATAATTTTGTTTTATGATTCATACTGTATCTTTCATTTACAATCTACTTATAAGACATGGTATGATATTTTCTCCTAACATTAGAAACTTTAAAAAGAAAAAATTTATATATATATATATATATATATACATATGAGTTAGGATAGATATACAGCACTTTGTCTTAGTTCATTGAGAATAAAAGTTTGTACTAATATCACTTAGACAAGATATCAGGTCTAAATGCTATACATGGTTTCAAGGTAAATCCTGCGGGGATTTGACTAACCTTTTCAGATATGAAAATTACATGTTTTGTTATATAGGTCTTGTTTTAATTTGGCCTTAAACACGCAGTAGAAAAGTTTAACAACAAGACATAAAAAGTAGAACCAGATTAGTACGCTGAGCTGTAAAATGCTCAAATCAACAGCTTCTGACATTGCCAGTTCTGCTGATAACCCACTACTACTGTGGAATATTGCTCTTTGTATATAACTACTTTCTCTTAGTTCAGTGAGAAGAAATATCTGTACCAATAGTGTTTAGAAAAATAATTATGTCTGCATCTTGCACTCTGAACAACTACTTTGAAGACAACAATATGCTTTGTAAAAAAAAAAAAATGAAGTCTGAGAAGCACTTTAAAAAAAAAAAAGATATCAGGTCTGCATCTTGTCCTCTTAATAACTACTGTGAAGACAACAATATGCATCGTATTAATTATTGTAACCATCCCACTAACTTGTTTTGAAACTGTTTCATTACTATTTTATCTTTTTTCTCATTAAAATGAATGAAAGAAAAAAATACATATGTATATGCAAACTATTCCTAGAGAATGATACAGTGGTCCATCAATCTGATCTGTTTTTAAATAAAATTTAAAAGAGAATAAAATAACTATGGGAATGAATTGTTTTTTACAAAGCATTAATTTTGAAAATGATATGCCTCTTGGAAACACAGCCACGTCATTTGTGTTAGAAAGCCCATTGAAATGATTCATGGTAACTGTAGTGGTTGATATATTGTGTCAACTTGGCTGGATGACTCAGCAGCCCAGTTTCCTGTTGGTGGGAGCCCCGCCCTGGAGTACAATTGGTTCTTCCCTGGAGCATGACCAGGGTCTGCCTAGGATGTGATTGGCTCATCCCTAGAGCGGGATCAAGGGCCCATCCTGGGGTATGATTGGTTCCACCCTAGGGCACAGTGGGCCCACATAAGAATGACTGAGAACAAAGAGACTTTTTAAAGGGCTGAGGAAGGAGTCAAGACTTCACTTGTCAGAGAAGCTTCAGTCTTCGCATTCGGCCTGGACTTCATCATCTGGCTCGCAGCGCAGACTCTTCAGCCTCCTGCTTGGATCTGTCACCATCCGTTGCAGACTCTTCAGCGTCCATTACAGACACTTCAGTCTTCCATCGCAGACCCATCAGCCGATGGATAGAGACTTGCACAGAGTGCTGCAGTGAAGTCCAGACTTCGGGATAGAAGTCTTCAGTCCAGACATCCTCTGCACAATTTCTCATCTGACTCTGCAGCTAACTATTGTAAGCTAAACTTATAATTCCTTCTAGATTGTATATTTTGTGTTAATATCCATTCCTTATATTATATCTATTCTGTTCCTCTAAGTAAAACTCTGACCAAAGCAGTAACCCTGCACTTGCATTCTCCTTTTGTTTTCCTGTCTGTGGAATTAAATTCCACAACCACTCTGACAGGAAGTTACTACTTCTTTTTTTTAAGATGAGACAACTGAGCTCAGGATGAATACCGTGCCTGGATTATGTGATCAGAGGTAGAATGCTCCTAGCTAAGTCTCCAGCACCGATGTGCCTTCATGAGACTGAAACATGAAAATCCATCCAACAGAGCCTATGTGAGAGGCTAGAGAATGTTTTTTCTATCCCAAGAAACAAGTGCTAAGAAAAATTTTCAAACTCTTATTTTCTAGCCTGGCCATATTCCATGTCACTGGGCCTTAATTTATTTCCAAAATGAGTACTTCATAATTTACCCTCTGAAGTTTTCCCAGGACCATGTGCAAATCATAGCCAACAGGATAACAGCATCTACCTCACGCAGAGACTCACTTCTAAAGAAGCTCTCTGCATAACCAGCTCTTCAGTTTTCCTCATTCCCAAGGGAATTCCACTTCCTCTTGTAGAATTGTCCCTTTCTCTGACTCCACTAGCTTCACAAAGAAAGTATTGTACTTAAATAGCTATATGTAATAAATTTAAATATATCTGCTTCTCAGTTTCCTTTTTCATCCATTATTGCAAAACTAATGCCTTCATTCTGACACCAAACTGATAATAAATCTATTCCAGGTGATGGCCCTTCTAGGCCTTGAAAACCCAGTTCCTGCATCCTGGCACTGAGAAGGTATTTTTCATGGTTTGGTAAGAGCTGCAAACACAGACTGGTGCTAATGACCAGCAGAGACATGGGTGGCTTTGTGAAGACGTGCAGCCTAACAAAAGCCACAGCAAGCAATTAATGGCATCCTCGGTCTTTAGGAAATTTCTAGAGCTATAGCACACTTGAGTGACTGCCTTGGAGAATTGGCCATTCTGTGGGGATTAATGAGTAATTTTCTGTCAGAGTGCAAGGTGCAAGCTTGAAACAAGTAATGACAAAAGAAACTTAATTCCCAATGGATTTCTTTAACAATCCATTTCTTTCTGCATACTGAGAAGAAAATTCGGGAGTACCGCCATCAACTGCCAAAACACTCTCATTTATTTCCTCCCAGAATATGAAAGGCCAACCAAGGACCCCTCTAACAGACTGTGTGTGCAGGCTCCAAATGACCAATTATGGCAAGCAGGCAGTGTGGTGGGAGCAGCATCAGGGGCTGCAGGCAACCAGCCTAGCTCAGGCTTATGCACAAATGCACCAGCAAAAGATGCAACCGGCTTTGTTTCAATTGATTACAACTGATTAATTTAATTATCTTACTATCACTCCCTGTCTCTGAGCACAGAGACCCAAGAGAAATATAGATTCAGAAAGAAGTGTCAGCTGCAAAACTCAAATCATGAATGTAAGCACTTCATCACACTAGAAATGAAATAGCCATTATATAAAATAATTGTTCTCAGCCAAGAAAACCTGCAGTCACATTTATGATTTTGAAATACTGCTATCTAGTGGCATAGGTGCCTGCCTGAAAAGTGCAAGGTCCTGAGTTCAATCCCTGGTGCTGCAAAACAAAACAAAACACTATTATCTAAGCTATGACCTTAAAGATATTCTCCACTCACTCCAACACAAATATATCTACCAAAGAAATAAAACTTGGTGAATTAAAAATAAATACTTAGTTCTGTTAAGTGACAAGTTAGCCTAAATCTCAAAGGAGCTACATGGGGGGTTTTAGTCCAAAGCTCAAGAGAGTTCTAAACATTTTGTAAAAAGTCACCATCCAGTTGAAAGGTATTGCCAGCTCATGTTGGTGCAACCAGCTCATATCAGTGGTGCTGGCTCACTAGAGAGTTCTTTTGATTGATTCAAGACAGAAATCACAAGGAGGCAAGTGGTACTGCCTGAATTGAGCTTTATTTGGACTTGTGCCAGCACAAATCCCTTTGAATCTCAAAAAAAAAAAAAAAAAATCATGGTCTTTTCCTAAACAAGGCATCAGCAAAGTAAAATGGCACAACCTTGGTCCCCAGGAGGGTGACAGTCCTGGATCTAGAAGGGACAAGGTCATTGGCCACCAGATAAAATAGATTCTGTCGGCCAAGTGTGACCAATGTCCAGGCAACCAACAATACCCACCACCACTCCAGGAATGAATCTTCAGCAACTACTACAGGGTGAGTCATAAACCAACAAATTCATGTGTTCAAGAGCTGCCCCTATGTCTCAGAATGTGATCTTGTTTGGATGTGTAGTCGTTGAAGTGTGATGTAGTCAGACACACAGGAGTAGAGTGGCCCAGTGCAATCCTGTGACAGGCAAGTACACACCCAGGGGTGTGCAAAGACACACAGGGAGAGTAGGCCACAGGAGACTGGCACTTGGCTGCCGCAGTCACAGAACTACCAGAAGCTGGAAAAGCGGTCAGGCAGATCTACCTGGCACCTGCAGAAAACATAGCTTGCCAACAGCTTATTCTAGGCTTTGGGCTACCAGAAGGGACAGGGAATAATTTACTCTGATGCTTTGTTTGTTATAATAAATTAGCACAGCTACAACAACAGTAACAGCAAATAATATAGTCATATATGCTGACATTAAAAAAAAAGCTACCATATGATATATTAGTAATATCCTGTAAAAAAAAAAAAAGCTTCCTCTGCATACATATGTCATGTGACTTTTGTGTGAGTCCTCATGGCTTCTTCCCATACGGATTACCTGCCTTGAAGGTGAGCTGTGTCCCATGTGAGTGACCTGTTGCTATAAGGAGAGGAAGAAGGCCACCAGCTAACCCTACTGCTCATCTGTAATCTGCAGGAGGAGGTGACTGTTGGTAGATTCGCAAGACTTCTTCTAGGTGCCTGCATGGTTTTACTTATTTCAGTGTGTTCCTAGCACTGCACATTTCCTAATCTAATAAATTGTTTTGTAAAGAACAGAGCAAACATCTCCAAGCTTCATGGGTATGAGTTTACATGGAGTGCTATAGCTGAATATTTGTATCTCTGCAAACCCATACTTGGAGGCTGAAGCCCCAGGGTGATGGTCTCAGGAGGTGGGATGGGTTAGATCACATGGGTGGAAACTGATAATAGGATCAGTATCTAGGAGACACCCCAGAGTGCGCTCTCTCTCTCTCTCTCTCTCTCCCTCTGTCTCCTCCTCCTCCTCCCTCCCTACTCACCATGCAAAGAGACACAAGAAGAAGGGACACACCAAGAAGGCACCATCTGCAAATCTGTTTTCAGCAGCAACAATCCCAACGTTTAGTTTTCTACAACCAACTTGTGGTGTTGTGTGTGAATTATTGCTCTGTCCATTTTACAAAGAAAAACTCAGAGATTGGAACTGTTTCCAATTTAATAAAGATAAAAAATGGTCTATAGCCCAAAGTGTGTCTCTAAGGCAAACCTCAGCCAAACGTAGCTCTAGGGCTGCACAACCCACAGTAAGCAGGGTATGAGTGAGCAGGAGAAGCACTATCTGTATCTCCAGCTCCTCCTCATCATTTGTCTTGGCCTAAGTTCTGCCTCATCAGGTCACTGTGGCATTAGATTTTCATAGGAGTGTGAGTCTTGCTGTGAACTACATATTTTAGGGACCTAGACTGTACTCCCCTCTTGAGAACCTCATGCCTGCTGATCTGAGATGGAGCCGAGGCTGTGATGCTAGCACTGGAGAATGTAATTATATGCCATAAACATATACTAATAAAAAAAAAGAATCTACCCACCTCTCTACCCATGGAAAGGCCATATTCCATGAAACCAGTCTGATGCCAAAATGGTTGGGGACAGCTGCTCTAGGCCACTGGGTCACCACATCCTGTCTGTGTGAAGCACATAACTGACTCTGTGATGTGTGAGACTCTGCACGGCAGAGAATATGACACAGCATCCACCAGCAAAGGCACTGACAAAGGTATCTATTCATTTATCTGCACTTGAGGTTTATCTGCACACTGAGACCCAAACCCAAACAAATAAAGTAAGAACTGATTGGTAACTCCACTGCAAGTTATAATAACACATGTAAAACAGACAGGACAAAACCAGCAAATTTATTTATTTATTTGTTTGTTTGTTTGTTTGTTTGTTTGTTTTTGCGGGCATGGGGTTCAAACGCATGACCTTGCACATGCCAGGCAAGCACTTATGCCATGGAGCTATCTCCCCAGCCCCAAACCCAGAAAATTTAAAGTCAGTTTGGCACATACTAGTTTGGAAGGGAGAGGGAAAGAAATCTGCCAATAGGCAGCACGGGAAAGAGCCTTGTGCCCCAGAAGAATGCCTGCTCCCTGCCCTCAAAGAACATGTCTAAGGTCCCACAGCTGATATCCAGGGACCCTTCCACAGCTTCCAGTGTCCATCCAAACACAAGAGGTCACACCCACCTCCGCACACCTGGTTTTATGCATATAGTGGATTCTCCAAAGTTGGTATTAAGAAAGAGTGGAATCTCCTGCTTACCCAAGAATTTGAATGTTTAGTAATGTGCTTCCTGCCCTTTTTCACCAGAGTTTGTTGTGTAGACAACAAACTAGGTGCAGTTTGTTGGTGTAGGTGTAGACATTATGCCAAAGCTGCACTACCAAAAGTCCATTGTCCCAGCTCGTGTGCTGAGGCTCACTGGGACTCCAGTGAGGGGTTGTGGCAGGCAAGGCCGGCGTGATGCTGTCCTGCAGCATGGGAATCAGCAAGATGTAAAGCTGTGTGATATTTTAAGACACTTTCCTTTGCTATAAAGAAAAACAATGTGATATTCCTCTAGGTAGGAACCAGAACTCCAAGTCTACCCCTGCGCACCATCTGGGCTCAAACAAAGGAGAACCGTGGAGAAAAGCCACAGGAAGTCATCAGCCCCGTCACTGATGACAATGACATGTCCCGCTGTGGGCTGAGCCCCTCATGGAGAGCGAGCACTTTTCCTGAAGACACCAGTCAAGAATGCCTGCAACACTTGGAGCATTAGAATTTGTCCTACAACACAGTTTCAAAAATGCCCTATGAATGTGTCATCTGGGCTGTCAAATCCTTCAGTGTTTCAACAACCCTGTTGAGGACAGAAGCCCCTGAAGAGCATGTAGAAAAAAGTGGTTTTCTATCTTCTCCTTAAAATTACAGCCAAAGCATCTTTCTGTGTATTCATTCAACCAGCAAAGTACACTCTGGACTCCAAGAGAAATCTAGATTCTACACTCAAAAAGCAGAGAGTAATGTGTACTGAATCCTGTTCTGTGACTGGTCCTGTGAAAAGCATTGTCCAACACATAGACGATCTGGCCCTCACATCTGCTGAGCTCCATTATCTCCATCCTTGGGCAGGAACAGCTGATGTTCAAAGAGCTATATCTCTAGCACCCATTTCCAATGTCAGAAGGAGGTGCACAGAGCATCCTATCAGTAGGAGAGGGGAGTGGCTAGCATTAGCCAACAAGGACATTCTGGATCACAGGGAAGTATGGACCTCAGACGGATAGGGCTTATGGCAATGGTCCAGTGTCACCTCTCTGCCACACGTGTCCTTATTTCCTGGGGGAGTGGGGTAGGGGTTGAGGAGCCCCCTTAACAGGCCAGGTCTACTGGGTTTGGATCACCTAGTGGTGCCTCCTTCAAAGCAACAGTGACTTGATTTTTTTCTTTTCTTTTCATGACAGGATTTCATTATGTAATCCAGGGTGGGCTTGAACTCACTGTGTAAGCCAGACTGGCCTGGGACTCACAGTGATCCTCCTACTTCAGTCTCTTGAGTGCTGGGATTACAGCTGTGTGCCATTATGCCTGGCTGGATAACAGGGACTTGAGAGCTCCAGGCAGGAGACACCGAGATGCAGAGCTGGTAAACTCCCCAGGGGGATCACTAAGCCAAGCCTAGCCTTGGCAGTTTAGTGACTTAGGAAGACTGTGTCTCAAAATGAAAAAAAAACAAAAAACAAAAAACAAAAAACAAAAAACAAAAAAAAACTGGAATATAGCTCAACATGAAGAGTGCAATACTAAAAAAAATAAGTGTCAGGTAAGCAGAGGGCCTAGATAGCAGGGAACTAAACTCTTCCCACTGACCACAGAATGGGACACAAGTGACAATACTTAAAACACATTTGATGGCAAGTCTCAGTGGAATGCCATCAGTACAGCCCTGCCTCAACACCCTCAAGGAATGGGTTCCAAGACCCTCATAGACCCCAAAATATGTTTAAGGTCTTTATAAATGGCATAATGTTTGTTTATAACCCCTAGGCTTTTTTTTTTTTTTTTAAGAGAAGAGTCTCCAGGGTGTTCAGGGTCTCACTACTAGACCAGACTCATACTGATCCCCCTGCTTACAGCCTCCCAAGAGCTGGGATTACAGGTGCACACCACCACACCCAGTCTCAATCGCTATGCTCTAAGTCACCTCTAGGTCACCTGTCAGACCTGAAACGATATAAATAGTTGTTAAATTGTGTCATTTGGAGACTAATAAAGTCTGTACTTTTTAGTAGAGGCCCAATTTACTATTTTTAATTTATCTTATTTTTTTACTTTTTAAAGAGAATAGGAAATAGTAAAAAAAAAAATTAGAAACTGTACAAGATTTCACTAAACAAAATCATAGGAATTCAACAATGGTTGTTATATTGAATATTGTTGTCTTCAAATTAATTGTTCATATTACTAGATATAAGCATGGAAAATTGATCAAAAAATTAAATAGAAGAGAAAAAATTTAAACAATTGTATTTCAATAGACCAGCTGAACTCAGCAGTGCAGTTCTCAAAGCTATGCTATGTGTATCCATATGTATTTCTCTTTCCCCTTTCTTTCTTTTCGCCTTTTCCTCATCCAGTTGTGCCGTCCCTTTGAACATTTTCTTTCCTTTTTTGATTTGCAATTGGTTGAGCCCACAGATGCTAGATCTGATACACAAGCCTTACCCCATGATTAAAATTTAAGTCAAAATACCCAGAAGATGTTTTCTCCCCCTTTGAGCAGGTGGGGAATCTGCCTGTCTTCGTTGCTACATCAGAAACCCTCCTCCCTGAGCAGCTCTCGTCTACATACATTCTCTGTGCTGTGAGCTCAGGACTCTGGTCCATGTGGCTGGGGTGCCTGCTCAGGACCTCAGGGTGAAGTCCGGTGGGTCCTCACTGGAAGCCTTGGCTGGGGACATCTGTGTTGAAGCGTCTCTGGTTCCAGATGGCTACTTTCCCTTTTTTGGTACCAGGAATCAAACTCAGGACCTTGCACTTGGCAGGCAGGTCCTGAGCCATCAAGCCACCTGCCTGCCCCAGGTGGTATTCTCCTCATGGCTGCATGGAAGTCCCTGTTTTCCCAGTTGTTAATTAGGGCCCTCTTAGAGTCTAGACGTGCTGCGGGGTGCTGGTTCAGAGCACCCACAAGGCAATTCATGCACAGCCAGTCCTTCTCAGCCTACAGGGGACCTTTTGTGAGACTGAGTGCTGCAGATACATGCACAGGAGGGGCTGTGTGTGTCTTGTCCACTGTTCTGGTCCCTGGCCCACTTGAGGGAGTGACAGTTCAGGCTTAGGGCAGGAACCTTGGAATGATCTGGGAATCCCATTTACCAGGCAGTTGTCACTTCACTTTAGAAAACAGTTCCCAGCTGGGAACTTATTTCCCAAAACTGCACTTTTTCACACATGCAGGGGAGAAAAGAAATTTACCAGTTTCTTCTCTCAAGTCATAGCTGGGAACATCAAACTTTTGTCCTGCCCAGGCATAAAGGTCAGTGTGCTCAAGCAGCCTGTTCATTTCTTTAAGTTGGAATTTGGCACTCCTTTGTCAAGAGGAAGATTTTTTTCACAGCAAAGGACACAGGATCCTTTGCAAAAATGCTCCCCACCTCTGGGAATTGATGCCCTAAAAACTAGCCTTGGTTTGAAAGAGACAACAGGCATATTTGGGGATGGGGTGACTTTTAGTCGAATTGCATGCTTGTTACTATTCATGTTTTTAAACTTAAAGAAAATAATCCATAAAAGAACAAAGAACAAATAGTAGAGATCAGAGATGAATCAAAGCAGCCATAAACTCACCTGCCTGCTGATGCAGCCCTGAGACTTTCCTTTGGAGTTTTGACTACACAGAGACCAGACACTTAGAACAATGCCCTCCTGCTGCTGGGCCCAGAGCTTCGGGATGGCAAGGGTGGGTGGGGGGCACAGCTAGGCAGAAGCCTCATCTTTTTTTAAAAAAGAGCTAAGCCCATTTGGAAAACAAACGCAGAAGTTAGTGACTAACCTTTTGCTTCACTATCGCCAGCCTTTTTTTTTTTTTTTTTGAGACAGGGTCTCGCTATGTAGTTCAGGCTGACCTTGAGCTCACTTTTGTAGCCCAGGCTGGTCTCAAACTTGCACTGATCCTCCTGCCTCAGCCTCCCAAGTGCTGGGATTACAGGCGTGCGCCATCACGCCCAGCTCACCAGCCTTTTCTTAATTCAGATTTTTCTACACATAACCTCAGCAGATCAACTTAGACCTAGACAGCCGTCCTTCCACAGGACCATGTGAGCGACCACAATGTGTACAGA
Source organism: Myocastor coypus (assembly GCA_004027025.1). NCBI lineage: Eukaryota > Metazoa > Chordata > Mammalia > Rodentia > Myocastoridae > Myocastor > Myocastor coypus. The sequence goes on from PVJA010000423.1 coordinate 72,198, forward strand.
GCTAAGAGGGTTGGTGTCATCCGCTACCCCTCCCCGCCCCGCCACAGTGCAGTGGAGTTGTTTTCTTGGGTTTTCTTTTTTTCTCAAATACTGACCACGTCTACCCTACCTTCCTGCTCAGACAGTAGCTTGGCTCACATTTCCATGTGTTTTTTGATCAAATTAAATTAGCTGGTTGGGTGCTGACAGGCATCAGTAGTAGACCGAAGTCCTTCAGAGATCCACGTGCAAGTAATCTCTTGGGACTGCGTTCACGAAGCTACGTGGGACCTGCCGCCCCGCTGTGAGGGGGTGAGCGCCTCTGCGTCTGTCTCCACACCTCCTGGGCGGCGGCACAGAGAGCCGGCCCTGCAGCTGTGCCTCCTGACCACCACCAGCAGGGCAGTGGCGCGCAGGGGCCCAGCGCGGCCAGAGTGTAGCTGGCCAGGAGGCAAAGGGAGCCACTGGCCTCACAGTCTGTTATTGCTAAGAGCTTCCCGTGGTAGAGACATTTTAGGGACAGCCTGAGGCCCCACCCAAGGCAAGGCATGACCACTTTCTCACTTTTTTAAATGCCTGTGGTCTTTGTAGCTATGGGCTGAAAGTGACTGAGCGCTTCTAATATGGATTTGGTTATTTTCTTTCTTACTTTTTTTTTTCTTGTCTTTTTGATGTTGCTTAGAAAAAAAAAAAAAAAGGAAAAGAATATACTCCTCTTTGGACTAAGAGGAAGCAGATACATATACAGTCAAATGTTCTGCAATTGCAGTGGGCCACCAGTGAAGCTTGTGATGTTGGAGGCTATTGAATCTAAGCCTCCTAAAGCTCGTCTCACCAATCTAGCTCTGTGTTTCATGCATTGTAATTAAGCATTTTTTTTTTTTTCTGCTGGGTGGTCAAGGGCAAGTTGAAGCAAGACCTGTATAACAAAACATTCTTTTTTTTTTTTTTGTATCTTCCAGGGTCAAATCCCCTCAGGATTAAGTTTGGGACCATAGGCAGTACTTTGTAGAACTGTTGTTAGTGTCAGCCTTCGGAACGAGTCACGGTTGAGACAGGGTCTCATTATGCAGTTCTGGCTGGCCTTGAGCTCATTTTTGTAGCCAGGCTGGTCTCGAACTTACACCGATCCTCCTGCCTCAGCCTCCCTGGTGCTGGGATTACAGGCGTGCGCCCCCACGCCCAGCTTCTTTCTTACAATTTAAGTCAATATTTCATTTGAATTTTTAGAAGAACTCACTAAAGCTAGCCCTAGTATCCCTCTTGTCTTCTCATTTATTGATTATGTTTTGCTATTTAGGTTTCTATTTTGGCTTTTTTTGTTTGTCTGGTTGATTGGTTGGTTTTTCCTTGAAACAGGGTGTCACTATGTAACTCAGGCTGCCCTTGAACTTAGTATATAGCTGAGAATGGCCTCAGCCTCCCTCCCTAGCACTGGGATTGCAGGCATGTGCCGCCCCGCACCATTCATGGGCAGCCTTCACACATGGCTAGGTACATGTGCACATGCATACACACATGTGGACATGTTAGGAAGACTGTGGTGTTTACATGAACGTGACTTTGATTACCACGTGCATAACTTTAAGTGACAAAGGTAGTTTTTCACCTTTTTTCTCTAGCTTTATTGTACCATTGTTAGCACAGTCTTTATTCTATAAATTACTGAGATTTATTAAGAGTTCACATTTGACCCAATTCTTAAATAATAGCTTAAACCCTTTGTTTATTAATGAACAAGTGCCTTCTGTATTTGTTTATCGCAGCTGTGGGCATACAATCAAAGATTAATTATATTATTGAAATAATTGATAACTTTATCAAATTCTTTTCAACCTCATCTATCAGTTTTTGAGCAAGGCTTGTCAGTGAATCCCAGTGTGACTATTGATTTCTTATTTCTACTTGTAGTTCTGCTGAGTACTTTCATATACTTGATAGATCACAAAGTTAGATGCATACAAGTTTGTAATTATATGTAATTATAATAAGTTACTGGCAGATCATTTCTTTTAAAATCCATTTTACTTCTATTTCTTTAAAACACATTTCATCCTATATCAAAATCTATTAATTTTATATCTGTTGATATTCTATGCCAGGAATGGTGGCACAGGACTGTAACTTCAGCACTTGGGAGGATCATTGTGAGCTCAGGGCCAACCTGGGCTACATAGTGAGATCCTGCCTCAAAAAAAAAAAAAAAAATCTTGTATGTTTCAGTGACTTTATCTTCAACTTTTAAATGCAACTGTTTTATTTATTTATTTATTTATTTATTTATTTATTTTGTGGGACCGGGGTTCAAACTCATGACCTTGCACTTGCCCAGCAGGCACTTGTGCCTCGGAGCTATCTCCCCAGTTCCCTAAATGCAACTGTTTTAAACATATAACTTTCATATAGCAGGACTTCTTCAATACCCAGTCTTTATCTGTCTTTGGTTATTTTCATTACCAATGTGTTCCTATCATCTTATTCTATATTGTTTTATTGCTTATTTAATATTATTTTAATTTTTAGACCTTTCATTAGATAATGTTAATCTTTGGGTTGAAGAGATAGCTAGCTCAGCAGCATAAATGCCTGCCTGACAAGCATGGGGTCCTGAGTTTGATCTCTGGCACTGCCAATAATAATAATAATAATAATAATAATAATAATAATAATATTTAATCTTTATTTTTCCTCTACTCATATAAAAGTCATATATTCCATTCTATTATTTTAGCCATTATTTTTATTTTTTCTAACTTGCATTACTTTTGTATTTTTCTAACAAAACACAAAGTTGGTTCATTTTCACATACTTCCTCCAGATAAAAATCTTATGAACCCATTATTTTCCTGGAAATTCTCCCTCTTAAATTCCATGCTATTATTGTCTAATATTTTCAGTAAATCAGTCTTTAAAATGATGAAAAACCACAGATCATATTTCATGCCCATGATATTCTTGTTTCTTTGTTTCCTGCCTGGCTTATTTCTGCCACTTTTTTTTTTTTTTTTTTTTTTTTTTTTGAGACAGGGTCCCACTCTGCAGCTCAGGCTCCCACTCTGCAGCTCAGGCTGGCCTTGAGCTCATTTTTATAGCCCAGGCTGGTCCCGAATTCTCACTGATCCTCCTGCCTCAGCCTCCCAAGTTCTGGAATTACAGGCGTGTGCCACCACACCCAGCTTGCCACTTCTGCCTAGGTTTGTCTTTCTTTTTGCTGGAGTACGCTCTTTAGTAGTTCTTTCTGTCTTCTCCAATTGAAGACAGTCATGAGCATATGTCTGGGGCAGATAGCTCAGCAGCTTAAACACCTGCCTGGCAAGCGCAAGGTCCTGAGCTCAATCCCTGGTACAAAGAAAAAGAAAAAGAAATGAGTACATGTCTGGACAGTGCCCTCACACTGTGTGGGCAAAGCATCACCTGCTCTCCAGCACCAGGGACACACTGTCTTCTACTGCTGTTGCCGGGTTGGGCGAGGGCTTTGTCTATGCCCTCTGCAGAATGCCCAGGGTTCCTCTTCTTCCCCTTCTCTTCACCTGTAGGTTCTCTTACCCATAATGCTATGTGCTTTCTGGACCAGGGGAAGTGAGAGCCCGGTCTGCAGCCATCCTCTAACTCCTCTGTGCTGACACCAACCCTGGACACACTTGCCCCTTCCCCCTGGCCTATGCTGGTGATGTTCAGCTGCTTCCCCGAGTCCCCTGCAGCCCTAGCTTTCCCGTGGCACAGAATGGCAGGCTCGGTGGGGCAGTGCAGAGCAGCACAGCGGCCTGGGCCACGACTCAGTCACCCACAGATGTACAGATGGGAGCAAATGTTTCATGGTCAGGGATAGATGTTTCCTGGGGTTTTTTTCTACTTGTATTTATTTGGTGTTGGAGTGCAATTCTAAAATGTAGCTCCCCTCTATTATCTTCAGCTTGAAATCCCCCGTGTGACTTCTATAGTTAAAAAAGAATCATGCATATTTTCTGTCTCTGACTCCTCTGCTAAGTTCCTCCTGGGGAGAGATGCCAAAGCCCATTATCTTTAAATCTTTCCCTGCCAACCTCATTTCAGAAACCTAAATAGATCAGACACTTGAAGAATGCCATTGCCCAACTGGGAAGCTTTCTTAGGACCAAGGAATGCCTGCCTTCTTCCGTGAGTGCTGGATGAAACAGATAAAAACAACATTACCTGCCCACCCAGGTGCATGTGCAATGTAAAACCAGTGCTCAGTAGAGCAGACGGGAGACACCAGAAGGCTTCCACCTAGCATTTCCCAGCAGGCAGCCTTGCCCACTGCATGTGCTTCTTGTCCTGAGTCTTTTCCCAGAGTAAGCAAAAAGAAATCAGCTTGATTCCTGCCACTTAACCATGACCCTAGCTGTGGCTTCTGTTCCCAGCTGAGCTTTGCAAGATTAGACTGAGACTGAAACACAGCTTCGCAGCATAATGTGAGGAGGAGGCTGCTGCATCTGTGGCTGACCTGGTCTGAAAAGGAAGACACATCAGTCAGAACCCAAATACTCCACAAATATGGCCCATGCTTATAAAGGCAAGGCCTAACCTCTAACAGTCTCTGTCTCTATCTCTCTGTGTCTCTGACTCTCTCTCCGTCTGTGTATCTGTGTCTGCCTGTCTGTCTGTCTGTCTGTCTGTCTGTCTGTCTGTCTGTCTCTCTCTCTCTCTCTCTCTCTCTCTCTCTCTCTGCTGAAAATTTTATTATAAGTAGGAGGCTCGAGCCAGGCATGGTGGCTCACGCCTGTAATCCCAGCACTCAGGAGGCTGAGGCAGGAGGATTGGTGCGAGTTCGAGACCAGCTTGGGCTACAAAAGTGAGCTCAAGGCCAGCCTCAACTGCATAGCGAGACCTTGTCTCAAAAAGACAATAAATAAATAAATAAATAAATAAATAGGAGGCTCAGGATAAAAAAATAAATAAATAACTGGAATATATTGTCCTTTCAAGCTTTACCCTGGGAGTGGTCCTGGGTCTCAGCCCATCTTCTCCAAATGCTCATGGCCAAGGGACTTCCTCTTGCAGAAAATGATGCCTTTCTAACTCATTTTCCCAACTAGAAGGGCACCATGGTGATTTAGCATTAAACCCCCATCAACACAAGCCGTCATATTAGACTGCAGCTCCCTTCTTTTTAGCAGACTCCTTGAACAGGAAATGAATTCATTCAGGAGCCAGGAGGTCTGATTTCCTCACCCTGTCCACAAGCTACATTTCTCACCTCAGGAAGGGGGCCTTCAGGCTGAGTCACTTCTCCACAGTATATCTGAAAGTTTTGCCGCTGGATACCAAAGGATCAGAAAATTCTCCACTCAGTGGCATACAGAGTAAAAATGGAAATCCTTTCACCATGGAAAATGCCCATGGTCCTGAATTGCTGGCAATCTTACATATCTTTTAGCAGCTGACCACAAAGACTAGCCTCTCTGTCTCTTATAGGTACCAATAATGTCACGGTATATAATGTTAGAACGCAACAACGTTACAGTGTTACAACATGGGAAGATGCTGGGCTAGGGACGTAGCTTGGCAGTATAAGCACCGTCTGACAAAAACAAAGACCCAGGTTCAATCCCAAGTACCGCATGCTGTGCCAGCCCTGGATCCCCAAGGCACCATGTTGGCCACCAAAACTGGGCATGGTGGAGCACATCTGTAATCCCAGCACTGAGGAGGCTGAGACAGGAGGATCAGTAGGAGTCTGAGCTGCACAGTGAGACCTTATACCAAATAAATAAATAAATAAATAAATTTTAGAGCTAGCAAGAATGTGGAGATGTTATAGTGTTGCTTTGTAACAATATTATGTTATTTGTTTTGGTGCTGTGCTAGTCCAGTATAACTGTGGATACTGCAAAACCTGTGGAACAGTGTCTCTCCCAAGGTCCACCGAAATGCTTCTTCTTTCCCTTGCTCCACCCATATCTATAAGAGCAATATTGCAAGGGGGTTCTACATGCGTACCACAGGAGACACAGGGGCCTGCACATCCCTTTCTTTCTGACCAGGTTGTCCACACAGCCCCAGGGAATCAGGCAGAGGGTTAGCCCCACTCACCTGTCCTTGTCACAGCAGGTATGTTTAATTTTCACACACAAATTCCTCCCATTTTAGGTCCCCTTTTTTTCTTTTCCAGAGAAGAATGATTTGATTGCCTGCATCCTGATCTGAGGGCCCTGATGCTTTGATTTTTTGAAACGTTCATCTCAGACTTACAGTGTGGCCTAGCATTAAATATGAGTGTGATTACCACGCATTGCAATTAACTTTGTTGTCAACACTGGCAACCCCCCTTGGGATGGCCCGGGTGTGGAGGCTGAGGAATCGCTTCTGGAGACCCTGACATTCTCCAGGAAGGCGTGATGCGCATCCGAATGCTGTGGAAATTGGCTCAGCTTTGGTGTCAGGAAGCACCGGTCTGTGGCATGCCTCTAGACGTAGGCCGCCTCGGGGGCGACGCTCAGCGCCTAGGAGGCTGTGCGGGCCCCAGGCCCCTGTCCAAGCGTCAGAGGCAGAGGGCTAGAGATGCAGACCAAGGTGAGGAAACAAAAAGGGGGTGATGAAAGGAAACCCATTTTTTTTTAGCCTCAGGCAAAAGGCAGGAAGCTCCCCTTCTCAACACAAGATTCAGTCACTCATGCCTGAATGGAGCGATTTCGCTAGACATACAAATAAGGAGAAGCCGCAACGTTCATGGCTAATTATTCTTCATGGCAGACACCAGCCTAGGTCCTGGGTGGAGCGAGTGGTTGGGGGAAATATAAATAAGCTCTGCTCTGGTCCCAGTGGAGCTTGCCACCGCACACATGCATAATGCAAGGCGGATCACCAGGAGAAAGAGGAGGAGCTGTGGGTCCCAGCTGGAGACAGGAAGGAGGCTGGGCACCACAGCCGATCTTCAAAAAAGCCAGAGGATTTCCAGTCTCTTGCAGCTAGAGAGCAGAGCCTGAGTGACACAGAGTGGCGCAGCCAGATGTGGCAACTCAAGGAGAGCAAGATATGGCACCCAGGGCATGGGGTGATCCAAGAGGGCCAGGGCAGTCAGTGACATGAACAACCAGCAGGCTTGAGAGGGCTCAGGGAGAGGCAGGCAGATGCCAGATGCCCTAACATTGCCACACACATAGGTGTCCTCCCCACCACTGTGCACACATACACACACACACACACACACATGCATGCATACACAGGAGGTACACGCTCATACATGCCCACAAAAGCACACTCACAAAGGCACACACTCACACACAAGAATGCCTGCACATGCGTACACACAGATACACAAACTCACATGTATACATGATAATGGTCATGCGCACTCACCCATGCAGATGTGTATACTCACAGGAACACATGCGCACACACATGAATGCTCAAGAACACTCATGTGCACATGCAATACAGATATATTCTTATGTATGTACCTACACATGTGAGGATGCACACATTCATGCCATTTATGCTCACATATGTGCATGATACACACTGCACATGTACACGTGGTTTCCTGGACCATAGCCAACCACATCACCATCAAGCCCGATGATGTGCAGCGTGGCCTGGCAGATGACATCATCTAGCCGTTCGAGTAGTAGGGCTTCCACCTGATGGCCGTGAAGCTTATGTGGGCCTTGGAGGAGCACGTGAAGCAGCATTACAGCGACCTGCAGGAGCACCCCTTCTTCCCCGATCTGGTGCAGTACATACACTTGGGGCCCACGGTCGCCATGGTCTGGGAGGGGCTGAACATAATGAAGACAGGCCACGTGATGGCCACAGGGCAATACCCACCCTGCTCACTCCGAGCCGGGCACCATCCACGGGGACTGCTGCATCCAAGTGGGCAGGAACATCATGCACGGCAGTGACTCAGTAAAAAGCACTGACAAGGAGATCGGCCTGTGGCTTAAGCTGGAAGAGCTGGTTGACGACAAGCCCTGTGCTCACAGCTGGATCTATGCATACAGGCGGAGGTGCACCTTGCCATCACTCGCTCTCATGGAGGACAGATGCAGCCTTCTTTTCTAAAGCCCATTTCCCAATAAAGTCTGGGCACTGAGAGAGTGAGAGCAAGAGCGAGAGAGGCGGGGGCAGGGAAGGGAGGGGAACATAAAAGAATTAAAATGTGCCGTGTGCATGAACCAACTCCCCACAGTAATGTAATCATGCTGTACTGAAAACATGGATTAATAAAAGTTAAAAACAAAATACACCCATTTCTACCTTCAGAAGCTGGAAAGGACCCATGAGTTACACCCAAAGCCTTAAAGGGAGCCCAGCCTAGCTCACACTGGATTATTTGTTTATTTATTTATTTATCTATTTATTTATTTATTTAATACAGGATCTTGCTACATAGTTCAGACTTCTGGTGATCCTCCTGTCTCAGCCTCCCCAGTGCTAGGATAACAGGCGTGCACCATACCTGATTTTACACTGGATTCTTGACCCTCTGCTTTTCAGAACTGCGAGAAAATCTGTTCTGCTGCTTTGAGTCTGTTAGAAGACCCCACCTCTTCTGTTTGTTGGGGTTGAGAAGCTGCTTCCTGCTTGGCTCAACCCCTGGTTCTTTGCCTTCAGCCCATAGCATTGTTTAGTACATCTCAGTCCTGGTATACGTGGAAGAACAATTGATTAGAACAATTATGTCACCTCGGCTAAAGTAGGACAATCAGCAATAACAATAGCATGACGCAGCCTAGAAAATGACAAACTGGGGTGGGGGATAACTTGGCAACATAAGCACCTGCCTGGAAAGTACAAGGTCCTGAATTCAACCCCCAGTACCGCATGCCGTGACAACCCCGGAACCAGGCATGGTAACGCACTCCTGCAATCCCTAAAGGGGCTGAGACTAGAGGACCACTATGAATATGAACTGCATAGTGAGACCCTGTATCACACAAAAAAAAGCAAATGACAAACTGAAATAACTAATAATTTGCCACCTTTATGTGAACTAGATTTGTGGTTATATAACAAAATTTTTTAAATGAACCATAACATTGTATGCAGCAAATAAACCCTTATATGGCAATTTTGTCCCATGAGGAGAAAATTTAAGAGGGGCTGGGGAAAAATAGAGAAATAGAAGAATCTAATGAGATTAGAAGCCAGGCGGCAGGACAAAGCAAGATCACTTAAACTTTGGGAAGTACGTGAAGACAGCAGAAAAAGAGAAAAATTAAAAATAAAACAAAAAATAAGAATGGGACAACAAAACCAAGCTGTGTAGTGAGACCCTGTACCAAATACATTTTAAAAAGAATCCTCATAAGCACACTCATAAGAGAAGGAAAAGCCCACCTCAGGGCTGTGTCTGCTGTCAGCGCACACCTGGGCAGCGCCCCAATGGCGCGGGCCAAGGCCGGGAAGCCAGCGACAGCTCCACAGTGAGGCAGCGGACAATGCCTGAAAGCCTGCGCCTTCCGACCCGTTCAGGTTCAGGCTGGTTTCCAGCTGTGAGGCTGGACCTAGATGTTTTAGCCTGCAACACCCTGTGTGCCTCCAGCCAGCTTGACCTCTGCTCCCAGACCCACTAGATGGGGTCCACAGCTGCTGGGTTCTGAGCTCAGCTGGCCCCTCTCCAAGACGTCTGCTCGCTGATCCCTCTCGTCCGGGATCTCCGAACCTGAGTAACCCACCAACAACTGCAGTCAGCTGCTCCGTTCCTGTGATGTGTGTCTCTCTGGAGGTCTCTGTGTTCACCGCGCTCTGCAGGCCTGAGCCACCCTCCTGTGCAGTGAGTCTAGGCTCCGGACAAAGCGCTTTCTGCGCCCTCTTTGGTCTATGTGAAAGTCTCTCTCCTCATTCTCCACGTGTGTTGTTTTAAGTGAGCCGGTTTGTGACATCTTGCTTTAGCGGACCCAAGACACTTGTACCACACTCAGAATGGAGCGGGTGTCATTGCTGTGCCTTTGAAATTCGGGAGTGAAAGCAGATGCCCGGAGCAGGGATGCTGACAGAGGCCACCCAGAGCAGGAGGCCAGGAGGACCTGTGACTGGTTCCACCGCTAGAGGGCGCACGAGAACCCCAGGCCACCAGCCCTTGTGCACCTGTGGAACAGAGAAGCGGTCTTCCAGCTCTGGAGCTTTGCAACTTAGGAGACTGTCCCTTACCTTGGCAACGCCACCCTAGAAGCATCACGGATGGATGCTGTGGGAATGTGGCCAGCCATAGGGGGACATGGGGAGGCCACCAATATCCCAAGGCCACTAGGTGTTCCCTGTAATGGCTGAGAGGCAACACTGAGGAGCCCAGGATGTACACGAGGTAAATGCCACTCACACCAGCAGCCCAGCATGAATGCTGACCAGAAGTAGCAGCCATGTCAATTGAAGATAGCGAACAGCTGAGGCTGAGACCCCACCACGGGGTAGTGGCCACCGTTATGAGGTCAAGCCCTGCCTGAGCTCCAGGACTAGGAGGTTCCTGTGCAGACGGAGCTCCTGACCCTGGACACCAGAGGGTGAAATCAGACCCTGGCCTCATAATAGCAGTGTAGAAATCAGTTTTCAGGGCAGTAGGAAATGTTATTACAGCTCGGGTGCTGCTCATTTGACACTAAACAGGTCAGATTTCTCACGGACACGGGTGGGTATGCCAGGAATAACAGCAGTGCCCATGCTGAAGGAACTCGGTAGTGCCAGAGCCCTCAGCACTGGATCCCCAGGAGGCCAGGGAGCCTGGCCTTATGCTTTCCAGTGAGTCACATTCCTGACCACCACACGTACATCCTGCACAGCAGTCAGGTGTGAAATACTCCCTGCTTTTATGTTCAACCCAACCATGTTAGGCTCTTTTGCAAAGATCTCACATTTGATCGAAGGATACAGTTAGAGTCAGCTCTTCGTGGATGCATGCAGTGCTGGCCAGGAGCGCTGAGTCCTCACAGTACTGAGGAGGGATAGAGGTTCAACATGCCCCCTCCTCAGCTGCTGTGGCCAGCTCTGTGACTCCAAGGCCCCCAAAGCACAGCAAACCTTGGGAGTGGCCACCATCTCCTGGTGCTGATGCTCAGGCAGCCACCACCCTGCAGGCGGCTGTCATCTCTCCCTCAGAGTCATGACCAGGAGAAGTGCGGGTCTGGGCCTCCTTCTGACACCCACATCCCCTACTTCCCTTCATTTTCTCTGATTTCCCCCAGCCTGGGAGGCTCTCTGCTCTGCACCCCCAAACATTCTCCCTCACCCCACCCCAGCTTTAGGCTAAGGGGAAGGCAATTGTGACCTTTCCACTGCAGGTCACCAACCTGAACCATGTTCACTGCCAAAAGGCCACACCAAGGAGAGGACAAGGACAGGGAGCCCCAGAGGGAAAGTACAAGCAGGCGCTGTACCTCGGTGCTCAGCCTGGCTCCTCCTAGCTGCTCTTGACCTGGGGCAGGCTAAGGCCAGGTGCTAAGTCTGTGCTCAATTCACAGGGACACAGAGGCTGCATGGCCGCCTGCCCTAGGCCAGGCATTAACTGGGTGCTGCACCTGCACAAAGGGATTGGAAGTTAGCCAGGCCCTTGTCAGTCAGGCCCTCGACCATGACACAACAGAGCCAGCAGCCTCTGTGTCCCTGCCTGAGGAAGGCGGACAGTTACAGCAGCCCCGTGGGTGGGCAGCAATGCAGATGGAGGCCAGGTGAGTGTCAGGGAGTATGTGGAGAACACTGCAGTCCCAGGCCCCTAAGAGGCTGAGCTGAAAAGAAAATCAAGAAGGAAACTGGGCCGGTGAGGCTGGTTATGGTTGTTAGTGTCGTCTCACAGTCACAGACCCTTGATGGATTTCATGGGTGAAGGAAAGGATGAGGTGGAGAGGAAGGATGGAGGTGGTTAGGAAAGGGCCAGCAGAGAGAAACCAGAGTCACAAAGCAAGGGGCTTGGGGCTTAACACAGGAGACGGGCTGGGGATTTTGACCAGACTCTCAAAGCTAAAGCATGCCAACAATGGATTTTTCACCACCATCTATTTTTATTAATTCCGTGGCCTGGCCACACTGCCCACAGCCTCCCCCATTCAACCTACATGAAGGCCACAGTGAACCTGGGAAGACTCCCACAGCTTTGCTGCAAAGGAGAATATTTGCGCTAGAACAACACACAGCAGCTGGAAACAGCATTCCCAAAGCTGAAAAGAGCCATGGAAATGCAAGAGGAAAGGCCACATTTGCACAGGAGGAAGCCTCAGGCTCCGCGTGTGGGAGCCCCACCCCCTGCACACTGTGCAGGCCAAGGGCAGCCACACAGGAAGGGTCCACTTATTATGCCGCTGCGTTTGTTGCCTGTAGCACCCCAAAGCTCAACTGAGCAAAGAGGCCTTTTCCTTCATGGCCTTTGTTGAGACTCAATTCTCCCAAGGCAGTCACTGAAAAGATTAGAATAAAAGAATATTTGCATAAACAAACTCGGCTCTCACCAGCCCTGATGCACAGTTGCTGGTCCCCACGCTGGACAGAAGAGGGGTCGGCCCCCAGCAAGAGGGCCATAGAGCTCATGCCTGAGCCAAAGGGAAGGGGCTACAGGAAAGAAAACCGTGGATTTCTTTTCTTTTCTTTTTTCTTTTTTTTTTTTTTTTTTTTTGCGGAAACAGGGATTGAACTCAAGACTCAGGCTTTACGCTTGCCAAGCAAGTGCTTATTCTACAGAGCTATCTACCCAGCCTCTAAAACTATGGATTTCTGAACACAGAATTTCCAAGTAACTTGCCCCAAACCTTCCCCTCTGCTAGGAATTTATCTCTCTCTGCGACAATTCTACCAGTGTCTAAGTAGGTGCTTCTGTTCCCAAGACCCTTTCTATCTCTAAAACTTTCCCACAGCCACCATGGTGACACTGCCAACTCAGGAGATGCCCTTGCTGGGGAAGTGGCTGTTAGTTCTTTTGATGGTTTGAACCATGCACCCCACCCATTATAGTTTGTGTATAGCTGTCCCCCCAAAGTCTCAAGCAGTCACAGCAAGGAGCAGCTTCTGGAATTTATAATTGATTATTGTGGAAATGGGTACTGCCTCTCCCCTGGGGCAGGTGATCTGCATTGCAATGTAAGGTAGGTAGAGAAGTTAGCTGCTTGAGCAGCTACAAGCTTTCTCCCAGGGCACTCGCTCTCTGCCCTGCCCGCCACCATGGAAGGTTGCCCTCTGCCATGTGCCAGTCTGCTTTGGAGCCAGCTGAGTATGGACTGAAACCTCCAGTAACTGTGAGCTAAATAAACCTTTCTTTCCCTCATTTTGAATGTCGGGTGTTTGTCTCAGCAACAAGAGTAGCCAAGACAACCTCCAAAAGATAGGAAGTGTGATCAAAACATACAGTGTATGTTTAAATAAAAAATGAGCCGAGTGTGGTGGTGCACGCCTGTAATCCCAGCACTTGGGAGGCTGAGGCAGGAGGATCAGTGCGAGTCTGAGACCAGCCTGGGCTACAAAAGTGAGCTCAAGGCCAGCTTCAACTGCCTAATGAGACCCTGTCTCAAAAAGACAAAAAATAAATAAATAAATAAATAATGACAGGAAGTGACATGCTGTCATGAATCTCCCTCAAATCTTCGGCCTTGCTCTGAGCACACTAGTCCCACAGACCTTGCTACTTCCTGCAGCAGCTCTGTAGGCCTCTTTCCTGAGGGTCTTTACCAGGTGGGATCATAAATAGAGTGAGTGCTGCTGCTCAGCACCACTCCACAGAAAGGCAGCTCTTGAAAACATGATGCCTTGTCCTTGTCCCCTTTAGTCACCAGATCTGGCACCTGTGGCTTCTGGCTCCTGCCCAAAGTCAACATGCCGATGAAAGGAAAGTGTTTTGAATTGATTCATGACATCAAAGCAACTAGGACAGAGCAACTAAAGACACCAAGGAAGGAGGACAACAGAGTTGCTGCAGAAAGAGGCAAGGATGATGGGATGAGAGAGTTCCATGTGATGAGGAAGTTTATAAGGAAGACAAATGACAGCGTGTCCTTATAGTAATAAATTAAATAAATAGACATTCACTGTATGTTCTGAACACACAGTGTATGTTCCAACCCCAATCTTACACCCAGAATGTGTCCCTAGTGAGAAATGAGGTCTCTGTGGATGTGTCAGTTACCTCGGACACTAAGCATCCTTACAAGGAACAAGAAGCTTGGACTCTGCCAGGGAGAACTGCTGGGGGTGACAGCACACATGAGGGGGTGATTGCAACGATGGTTCTAGAAGTCACAGGATGCAGAATATCACTAACAACCAGGCAGGCCCTGGGGAGCTGGGCTGGATCTCTTGCAAGAGCTCTGAAGGAACCCGCCCTGTGGACACCTGATCCCTAGCTCCAGGCCCCCAGGACCAGGAGAGGGTGCAAGTCTGTTGCTCTCTGCCTCCTCAAAGCTGGCACTTGGTCACTGCAGCCCTGGGAAGGTCTCCCAGCCACGAATTCACATGGCCTGGACATTCCTGGGGGACTGAAGCATCTTCCTCAGAAACAGGAGCAGAAGACATGAAGGTATGTGGAGGAAGCAGGGAGAAGCCGCCCTGTAGTCTGACCTCTCTTGGAGAGATGCCTGCCCACTTGCTCCTGAGTCAGGGGAGCTGGACCCTGGAAAGTGCTGGAATTGTGGGGGAGAGATTTCCACATGGGACGGAGGGACCGTCATAGAGAGCCGTGCAAGGGCGCAGGCACCCAGCCAGGCCCACCATGCCTCCGGGCTCAGCTGTGGGGGCAGCTATGACTGCTGCCTGCGCTTCCTGTCAAGGGGAGCCTCACTGTCATGGCGGAGCTGACCCCTCCCCCTGCCCCCATAAGGCTGTGCGTGACACAGGAACGGGCAGCTCAGCAGGAGGGTGGGCCACTGCGAGGAGGGCAGTCCCACGGCTAGTGTCACTGGTTATGAAACACTAATTGCACTGATAGCCATTGAGAATGACAAGCTCATACAAGCCTCAGTGTGCTAAGTTCGAATGTGCGCAGTCTACACATCATTAACTCTTCTAACTCCCAGTGGGGAGCGCTACTACCAGCCCGAGCTCGTGGAAGAGGTCACTGGGATGCAGGGACCCACGCGAGGTTCCAGCTCAGCGGGAGGAATTCTGTGGGCTCTAAGACCCATGCAGCCAGGGCAAGACCAATGCACTGCTCCTGGGGACCACACTTAGACCCAGGGTAGGAGGACTCCTTCGGGAACTCACCACTGTACCAAATGGATGACATCTACAGGGATGGCAGCATCTGCAGAGCCTTCTGATGGGGACAAAGAAGCTTGAGATGTGGGAGCCACTCAGCCTGGACCCACGTGATATGTCCCACCGATTTTGACAAGAGGGAAAATAGTCTTATGGAAGAAGGATCACCTTTTGTATTAATGGTATATTTAGACATCTACAGGAAAAAGAACACCACTGATTACACAAAAATAACCTCAAGTGGGCCACATGGGGCAGAAAAGCTATAAGCATTTTAGAATAATACTGAAGAAATCATTGAATTTGAGGAGCAGGCAAGAGTCTTAAAAGTGACACCAGTAGGGCATGCATGGTGGCACATACTTCTAATCCCAGCTCTCAGGAGGCTGAGGCAGGAGGATCACTGCAAATTCAAGGCCAAACTGGGCTTCATAGCAAATTCAAGACCAGCCCAAACTATATAGGAAGATCTTATCCCAAAAAACTTAAAAAAGAAAAAGAAAATAAGATCACCAATAACACTTTACACAAAAGGGAACACTGCTACATGGCATATGGTCAGAATTAAGTTTTTTATTCCGTGAAGTACCTTGCTGAAAGGGTGAAAAGACCAGGGCACATGAGAAGAGAATCTATATGCTACGCATCCAGTGAAGCAGCAGCACCCAGAATATAAGAAGGGATCTCACAGGTCCACAAGAAGGAGAGAAACCTGGTCAGAACCCAGGCCTAGGGCGGATGTTCCTCTGAAGTCAACAGAGGCGGGGCAGGAAGCGCAGGAGACAGGGCCCATCACCGCACAACTGCTGCAGCGATTCACATAAGAAAGGATCATTTTAAAGGGATGGCACAGGCGCTGATGAGGAGGCAGGGACGCCGGGCTCTGTGTTCGCGGTTAGCAGTGAGTGATGCGGCCCCTCCACATCTGGAAGGTGACTGGAGGATTCTTTCTATTCATTCCTTTGTTTATTTGTTCATGTTTGCAGGGTGCATTTTTAATGTGCAGATGGGACCCGAAGGTAACACATCGTTTCTCGGTCGTCCCCTCCTGCTTCCTGCCCTCCATCCCGTAATCCCCTTTCCACTTGAGAAAGACCCATCTCCCTCTTCCTGCGACATCTTTAATTTGGCTGTTTGTTCACATCTTGGTTTTCTCACATCAGAGAATCCATGTGATGTATAAGATTGATTTCACTTAATACTATGGCCTCAAGGTGCATCTGTTTTCTTACAAAAGGAATCGAGCTTGCCCCCTCTTTAGGGCAGCATAGTGTTTTGTTGTATATAAACATCATATTTTCTTTATCTATTCATCTCTATTCATTCCTTGAGGATGGCCATTCTTTCTGCTGTAAAAAAGCAACTCAGTGCTATTTTAATTTGCATTTTCTAATGGTGTTTTCTTAAGACATTCATTGTGAGAGTTTCAAAAAGAGGAGGGGGCTGGGGAGATAGCTCCATGTCACAAGTGCCTGCCTGGCAAGTGCAAGGTCATGAGTTCAAACCCCCATTCTGAAAAAAAAAAAAAAAAAAAAAAAAAAAAAAAAAAAAAAACTAAAGGATTAACTTTCTTCTTAATTCCTACCATTTTGCACCCTGTCTTTTTGAAGCTGGGGCCCCCATTGAGTAGAACAATACTGGGCCAAGGTATGGATGGCTGTGCTGATGTCTTCCTAGAGGAGTTCCCTGAGTGACACCCTCAATAGCAACACATTCCCAGCGACCTCACCCAGCCAGGCTTTCACGACAAAGCAAAGCCATCAGAAAGCAGCTGGTGACAAGGACCCTACTTACCACAAGAGGAGAGGGGTTAGTGTGGTCCCAGCAGGATCTGAAGGGTAGAAACTCAAACCCCATCAGTGCAGCCCCTTCTCCCACTGAGCAAGGGCACAGTACAGGGGGCAGAAAGAAAACACTCTGGGGTTCGTGGAGCCGACAGAAAACTGCCACTGGTTTTTGCCTGCCGCCAGTCCCAGGAAACGCTGCCCTTATAGTATTTATGTCTTCAGGGGGCAGTAAACTTAGGCCTTGCAGGAGGAAATGGGAAGAAATCGCTGTGTGTCTGAAGGGGGAACCGCAGCTTCTCGTGGTGCAGGAAGTCAGGGCAGCGAGGACCTGGGACAGCTTGGAAGCCACCATGGTGCTATGGAGAAACACCGAGGGTCTGTCCTGAGATTTTCCTACACAGTGAGGACTGGAGGTGCCAGACCTGGAGGTCTGACAACACAGGACGTCCCTGCTGCCTTTCCCAAGTGAGGTCCACTGGGAAGGGATGCTGAGCCCTGGGCAGTGCCTGAGGTCTGGAGCTCAGCTTGGCCAGGTTCAGGGAACTTCAGGAGATGAGGGGGAAATGGCTCTGCTTAGGCACTATTCTTTTCATCCAATTTCTCCCACCTTCTTTCAAGTTAAAAAATAGATAACTCCTTAACTATGCATCTAATGAAGAGGTAGATATGATTTAAAAATACATGAACGTTTAAATTTAATTCTTTTTAGTACAGCAAAAAGACACCTTGCCATTAATTACTTTCAAAATCTTCGCCTTCGCTTGGAGCGTCCCTACCCCATCACCCTTGCTTCCTTCTGCGGCAGCTCTGGAGTCCTCTCTCCTGAGGGTCTTCAGTTGCACTCTCCTGGGGTCTTGATGTCCTCCGTGGATCAAGATCTTTTTCTTTTTGTGGTCATTTTGGCTTTGAGCAAGAGCCAGGTGTCACACAGCGTCAGACACAGTGAACAAGGTAAATGAGGACATGACGTCATGTTGTTATGAGCTGCTTTCCTGCTGGACAGAGCTGGCAGCAGCATTCACCTGCAAGCTCTGATGGGCTCAGGGGGGCATCAGCTGTTGGGTACACAGCTTGGGTTGTGCAGCAAGACATCTCCCTATTGGGTCCACAGAGCTCAGACCCTGGGCTCTGAACACAAGTGCTCCAGCAGGCGGCTTCTCTGGGCTTTGGAGCACAGTGAGAGCCCTTGTCCCATGGAAAGCTCCCTCAGAGTGCTGGCGTGGGGGTGGGGCTGAACTCATCTCTTCTTTCTGGGGCTGACAGTCTTAGCCAGGCATTACTCTCATGCCCTCCTCGCTGGCTCAGAGCTGCAGTCTGTAGGAAGCCCGTTCTGCGGCCCTTCACCTGAGGGATGCAGAGGCTGAGGCTCTGGTCCTGAATGCCATCTGCAGAAATGCTCTTATGGCCTCAGTTATAGAGCACTAGGGGTGGAGCTCAGTGGGAAGGCCCTAGGTTCAATCTCCAGTATTAAAAAAAAAAAGGAGTCAGGCAGGCAATATATAAAATAAAAGACGTAGGCAGCCCTGTCCCCAACAGGAGCCCAGTGGGTGTCTACACACGCCAGGCTTTGTGCCACACCAGGTCTGCAAAAGGCCGGAGCCACTCCAACTGTGATTGCTGGCTGGGGAGAGATACAAGGTGGCCTCGGGCCAAGCACTGCCACAAGGCTGTGTTGCTTGCTTTCCAGGCCATCAGTGAACCAGCCAGTGCAATCATGTCCTACCTTCCTGTCATTGCTCGGTCTGGATCTGGGGAAGAGGGGGCTTCTAAGTGGGAAGGAAAGGTCCATATGGTGGGAGGAAGAAGCAGAGGGCATTGCTCGGCAACACTGACCAGGAGGACCAGGAGAGTCTCTGGGATGCCCACAGGTCAGGGGAGAGGTGAAAAAGAGCAGCCAGGTTCTGCTCCCAAAGGCTCTGCAGGAATCGTGCCTGGAGATGAGATCCAAGCCCCAGGGCCGGAGAGCTGACCTCCCAAGCCCAGTTCTGTCCTGCTTCCACCACTCCTCCCTCAGGCCAGTTCTCCCAAATGAAGGAAGCTGTGCAATAGCAAAATAAAAGCATTTTCCATGTAAGTTCTGGCTACTAGAAAGAAAGTAGAACATTAGACCCCAAAACAGTGCTTACAAGAAACAACCACAGAGAAATCAGTGTATTTCATCTCAAGACCTAACAGCAAAAGTTCCACTTTTGCCTGGTTTTAACCATGACGATGCCTAGATAAGACCTTGCTAGATGAGACCTTGCTCCTTACTAATCACTCTTCTGATAAATGCTACTCAGCCTAGGGCAGTTTTGATGGTGAGAGCTCGAGGAATTACTGCTATGGCCTGATTAGAATGGGTCCCTGGAAGTCTTGTGCTGGGATTCACAGGACAGTAGCATTGCCAGGTGGGGCGCTGAGGGCAGTGAGGATTACAGGAAGTAATCAGTGGGACCCGGATAAGGTAAGAAAGGGAGAGTGCCCAGCCAGCCCTGCTCTCTCTGTGACAAAGATCTCACCTCCGTGTGTGACTCCGGCCCTAAGAATTCCAGGAGCCTCATCCCCTATTGTTTGTGGGCCTGCGGTGTTCAATTCCAGCCAACACAGTGTGCTGAATCCTACCATTCACAGTCACCTTGCATGTATTATCAAGACACACACAACTTTTAGGAAGGGACTGAAGTCATCTGATTCTGCTCACACTGTACCTAGAGCCTAATGACTGCACACGCACTGGTGTGACACGCCAGCTCACACCTACGGCAGTGGGGGTGATGGTCACCGTGGCGGAGGTAGTCACGGTGTTGTAAGCCCTTCTCCGACCCTAGTTCCCTTACACCTTCCCTCCACTCTCCCGAATCCTGTTTACATTGAATTCCAGTTCTTAGAATATTAACGAGTTTTCTGAAAAGGAATGTTCATGTGCAACTCCCTTTTCTCAACAGGAGTGAAATCCACTAATTAACAAGCAGGGGACTCAGGGGCGCTCATCATTTCATCCAATGAGAAAGACATTAAATCTAAGCACATCATCTCAGCGAAGCGGCCTCCCCAACAATCCCAAATTAAGGACTTGGGGCCTGATGGATGGGAAATGACAGGCTTGTAGATTTGGAACATGGTGAATTATTATTAGTGATAATCATATATAGCTTTAAGAAGTTCTGAAAGTGGAAAATATAAATCCTATTAGTCATGATCACAAACAATGGGAGAACTTTGGTGAGCATTTGCACGGCTGCCTTCCTGTTAATGTTAAGATAACAGGCAGGGCTTCGCAACAAATATGGAACACATTCGGGGGATTCACGGTGCTAGCAACTTTTTACAGTAAATGCTCAGTTTCTGTGAAATGTTTAAAGGAGGTAGCCCATCCTTTATTACTTCCATATAATAACAAAATTTATACCAATTTTCGCCACAACCAGTTTAAGCAGGGAAAATGACCTGCTGTCAGGTTGATCCGCCACACCACAGCTTGTTGATTCCAATCAAGGAGTGTTGTTGTTGCTGCTGTTATTTCGATGTACTAGGCTTAAAACCCAGGACCTTCGCACTAAGCTCCATCCCTGGCCTTTTGTTTTGTGACAGGGTTCCACTGAGTTGCCCATTGGGCTTGAATTTGCCATCCTCCTGCCTCAGCCTCCCAAAGTGCTGGGATGACAGGCCTGTGCTGTGTGTGTGCACGTTGCCATCCTGGTGGGGGTGGGGAGTCTTGCAGCACAGGAACTTGAGCAGGCTCTGTGTCTCCCTCTCCTCGACAATGCAAGGGGCCTGGGCTGCATGACTGTTCTCCTTCTTTCCTCACAGTGGAGCCCAGGGGCGAGGGACCTGGGTGATTCCTCAGTGTGTGGACATGGGCATCATTTCACAGAAGGAAGTGACAACGAACATCGAAGTGGTATAATTATTTTCTACAAGCAATTACAGCATCCTCTGGTTGGGGAGCTTTATTGACTTGACATTTATTTGCTAAAATATCTAAGTGGGCCACGGAGATGGATGGCAGCTGATGGCCATCAGTCACGCCCAGGGCTCTGGTTGCCTGCACTCTGTCTTCCCGCAGTGGGGAAAATGCCTTCCTCCTAGTGGAAAACGGTCCTTTTGGGAAAGAAAATGACGCTCTCAGAATACTACAGGAAGATGGGCAGAGGCGAAGAGGTGCATGAGGAAAGGATTTGTGGGATGATCCAGCTGGTCTCAGGGACCTGTGGGGACAGAAACTGGCGGGGCTTGGGTCAAATGGATTGTAAAAGGGTGACAATTGTAGGTGAACTGGCTTTTATCTTTTCTAAAGGACTCCAGAGAGGCGATCTCTACTTCCTCTGAACAGTTCCCTGCCCCTGGCTTGTACCCTGGTTTGTTGTACTCTCTGTAGGCACTGGGGCTGGAATGGGAAAAGCCAGGGAGAGAGGGAGGGAAAGAAATAAAAAGCAGCTCACAAAAGGCATGTGTGATGTCCCGTAACGATGACCCCTGGTAACACAAGATGGGAGAGGAAAAAATAATTGGCTTAGAGAAAAGCACACTTCTGCAAGACCTTTTCATATTAAGCCAAACTCTTACATTAGTTACTACAAGCACAATTGGATCCCAAGACAAACAAGCCATTTGTCACTGTATGGATAATTTTTCTTGGGGACATCGAAAGCAATTTTAAAAAGTAATAAAGTATTTAAGGGGGAATTGTTGAGTCAGAAATTAGACTTTTCTTAAAAATAAATAAATAAATAAATAAATAAGAGGATATCTATTGTACCATAAAATATTCTGTCCACATAAAAAACTTGCCAGGGCCTGCTCTGTTGACCCCTGTCAGCCAGAAGGGCCACAATATGCTTAAGAACTGTCCCCAGGCTGGCCAGCTGACCCACCCAGACCAAGGTGATTTCTCAGGTCCCCATCCTCCAGGCCAGGGAAAATGCTAAGCCCCTGTGCCACAGAAACTCAATCTGAAGTAGCAAATGAAGAGGAGTCACACTGGCTCCTACAACCAAATTATGGAAATGGTAGAACCCAAACCAAGGCCCAGCCCCAGCCAAGGTCAGAGTCAAGGTTAAACATGTGATGGGGCTTATTGAGCTTCCCATACAGATCCTAGGTCTACCAAATAGGGGCCACCTTTCAGAGAAATCAAGTTAAAAGCTCACAGAGTTCTCCTGTAAACTGTGAAGTGCCATAGGCACACAACATTGCTTCATGCCTTCTGTGTCATCATAGCCTTACCACCAGGGAGCTGGGCTCAAGCCCCTCCAGGCATGTGGCTTCCAGCAAATGTCTTCAGGCACTGCCGCCTGCCATACAGCTGCTAGGGGTAAGGCATGTGGAACCACCAGCCCCGATGTGACACTGGTCAAGCCTCCCTTTCTCTGCACAGCCACCTTTAGGCCTCTCTGTGCATCATGAAGCATTCCAAGTGGGCACAAGAAGTCTGGCTTGCTTTGGCTCTGTGACTCTGTCTTGAGGGATGGCATTCAGGACCCGAGCCTCAGCATCCCTCAGGTGAAGGGGCCGCAGGACGGGCTCCCTATAGACTGCAGCTCTGAGCCAGCGAGGAGGGTGTGAGACTAACGCCTGGCTAAGACTGTCAGCCCCTGAAAGAAGAGATGAGCTCAGCCCAACCCCCATGCCAGCACACTGAGGGACAAGGGCTCTCGCCGTGCTCCAAAGCCCAGAGAAGCCAGTCTACTGGAGCACCCGTGCTCAGAGCCCAGGATGGCACCTGCCCTGTGGACCCAATAGAGAAATATCTCACTGCACAACCCAAGGAGTGTGCCCAACTCCACCTCTGGACCCCAGCAGCCGACCCCTGCAGAATCCATCGGGGCTCCAAGGCAATTTCAGCATAGAGTCCCCAAAGCTAGCGTTTCCCCCAGGGTCTCCAAGACAGGACGCAGAGGCTGCATAGGCCTCAGGAAGCAGGCCAGGCTGGGCTGGGGCCTGCTCTGAGTTCTACAGATTCATGTCTAGTGCAGCTGCCAGGACAGGTGGCTGCTGGTAGCTGCAGAGGAGGGCAGTATCCTGGGACAGCACTGAGGCTGAAACCCAGTATTTTCTGGCAAATGGTGAATGTTAGAAATGTACTATAGTAAGAGACACATGGCCATGAGTCTCCTTCACCAGCCTCCCCTGTCTCCAACACACTGGTGCCATTGTCCTGCCACTTTCTACAATAGCCCTGGAGTCCTTGTTCCTGAGGGTGTGATCAAAGTATTGTGACTGCTACTGCCCCCTAGCACCATCCCACAGAAAGGCCTCTGTGCACCCACGCACCTTACTCACCGGATCTGGCGCTGCTCAACTTCTAGCTCTTCCCCAAAATCAAAAGGTAATGAGATAAAGGATTTGGGAGTTGCCTATTTTTCAACTTGAAAGGCAGGAGAAATTGGATGAAAAGAACAGCGCCTAAGCAGAGCCATTTCCCCCTCATCTCCCGCAGTTCCGTGAACCTGGCCAAGCTGAGCTCCAGACCTCAGGCACTGCCCAGGGCCCAGCGTCCCTCCCCAGTGGGACCTCAGCTGGGAAAGGCAGCAGGGACGTCCTGTGTTGTCAGACCTCCAGGTCTGGCACCTCCAGTCCTCATTGTGAAGGAAAATCTCAGGACAGACCCTCGGTTCTCCACAGCACCGTGGTAGTTTCCAAGCTGTCCCAGGTCCTTGCTGCCCTGACTCCCTACACTACAAGAAGCTGCGGTTCCCCCTTCAGACACACAGCGATTTTTTCCCAATTCCTCCCGGAAGGCCTAAATTCACTGCTCCCTGCGCCAAGAAGGGCCCAGCGGGATGACTCAGTGGTCCAAAGCGCCTGCCCTGGCACCACATGCTGCACTAGCCCTGCCCTCGGGGCGGGCTGAGCTGGCCATAAAAGTGAGTGAATAAACAAACAAAGGCTCTGAAACAAGAAAAAAAATAAATAAGTAAAATAAAAAATTCTTTAAAAAGAAGAAGAAGAAGACACAAACAGTACAAGGACAGCACGTCCCTGGGTCGGTGGTCTGCGCAGCACTGTAACCCAGTTGGCTAACCGCAGGGAGACCAGACTCCTTGATGCCTACCTGTATACACTGTTAGGCTGACCTAACACCCCCATACCTCAGTTTCCCCATGATTCCTGCCTCATAGTTTTTGGCTCAGTGAGTCAATATGGCAGCCTGGGAAGCTGCTCCGTCCTGCCGCCGCTTGGCTAAGGCCTTTCATGACCTGAGACTTTGACCTCCCTAAGCACCTGTGCTGAGGCTCCCCAGGGGCCTGCTCTAACAGTTTCTCTGGGAGCTGGGAGCCCCTTCTGACCTGCAGTCCCAGCTCCTCTGCCAGCCAGGACATCCTGCAGCCTCCCAGAAATTGTCCCCATGATAAATATTTAAATGAGTAAACACATCCGTCACCTCATGGAAAGAAACAATTTCAGAAGAGTCTTCGAGGGCTTTGTCTAAATGAGGAGGAGCTTTGCCCCCCACTGCACAGGCCCCAGTGGAGTGGCTGATAATGGGGAGCGGCAGGGAGTCCAGTTTGTCATTCAATTTAGATCAATCCCAACCCCCTGATCCATAGGACCATGGGACACTCTGTCCCCCAGCACAGCCTCAGATCCCCCAACAGAGTTGAGGACCCATCTCTTTGGTGTATGGAAAAATAATTGAACACATTTGCAGCCCTTTTTGGATTAGAATTTCCAGGCTGGAAGCTGTGAAAATGAATTAGCAACTTTTAGTCTATTTTCCACTGGTGGGCCGGTAGGTACAGATCAGCATGAAGAATTTCTAGGATGTCATGACCATTATCACTCAGATCTCCAGAATTGTTAGACTAACTGAATTGGTTTTATCCCCAAAAGGACTCTCAGAAGAGATTTTTCCATTTGTGCATCAATCAACATTAATGAATACGGCATCCCCGACCTCTTTCCACGAGGCCCAGATGGCTCTCCAACTCAGTATGCCACCTCACGGTGACAACGAAAGGTTTCTTTAGACACACTTCCAAATGTCACCTAGGGCAGCATCGTCCCAGCTGAAAACCACCAAGTTAAGATAATACAGTGGGTATTGCTGGGACTAAGACAGGAAGTAGGTCCCCAGCACCAGTATAGAAAGAAATCAGAGTAGTTGGTCTGTGCTATGGAAAGCACGCCTACCACCCAACAACAAAAAGCATGGCTTAGAAAAGAAGTGAAGGGCTTACACAAAAGCTAAGGGATACAATGGTAGGCCAGATAGCTCAGCAGGTTAAAGCACCTGCTTAGGTAGATACAAGGAGTGGGGTTCAATCCTTGGCATGCCGTGCTGACCCCACCCCCAGGGCACTCTGAGAAGGTGATTGAGACAAGGTGTGGTGGCAGGTGCCTGTAACCCCAGAGCTCAGGAGGCTGAAAACGGAAAGATCACTATGAGTGCAATCTGTGTAGTGAGATCCTGTAGACCCTATAGTAAATATATATTTTTTTAAAAAAATAAATAAAAGTTAATGGATACAGATGCCAATAAGCATATGAAAAATGCTTAGTCTGGGCAAAGGGGAAATTGAGGCACAGATAGACGGCACAAGGTCCATGGTGGGGCTGAGAGAGAGGGTCCCAAATAGGCACACTGCAGCCAGCTCTGCCCTTTCCAAGCCCCAGCTTGTACTGCTTTCAGAGTGACAGCAAAAAGCATAGATGCAGTGGCTGCTTCCTGCCATCCCCACACTGGAATCTGACGCTCCCCTCCTGCCCTGGGACCTTGTGGTCCTTTGTGGGTTCAGGCAGTGTCTCATCCACGGCTCTTTCTTATGATGCCAGTCAGCATCCAGAGGTACTGGGGAGCGTTTCTACTTTGAAGGAAAGGAAGGGAGAGGCTGGGAGATGCGGGATCCAGGCTGCCTGAAGCTGGGTGCTCCTGTCAAGTGCTGTGTCTCTCTAAGACACTGCTGCCTCCATCTGACCTTCCGCAAAGAAGGTGTTGGCATGTACCCCGAGCGACAGTAGGAGACCTGGAGCAGGTGACACGTGATAGAACCCTCAGGTCCCTTAATGAGCTGGACAAGCCGAGCCTGTGAGACCAAGGGCCAGATGCCTGCTCCCATGGGACCCATGGGGGACACCTCTGTACCTGGGGTGCTCACTGGGGAACATCAGCAGTGTTGGAGGAGGCAGGGGCAGCCGGAGAGAGGACAGGAGGGAAGGAGGCTGCAGGAGAGGGCACCACCCAGGGCGTCCAGCACTGACCAGTCAAGGCACAGTGGACAGAGGGCATGGTGAGGACAGCCCAGCCCCAGGGCTAAGATCCAGCCAAGCCACAGAGTGGCCTTGGCCTCTTCTCCTCTTGGGCTCATGAGCTCACATACCGATGCCATGATGTAAACTTCATATGATCTTTATTCCTTCCCTAAAAGTCGTGATTTTTAAAATATTGCTGGTAGAGAGGATGACCTTAAATATGTCCAAAACTCTTTCTCTCCTTTCTCTAGTAAGAAATTCTACAACCTTCTTGAAACTGAGAGCTTTGAAGGGTACAGACAGAAAAGTAGGCTGAGGGTACTGTGATTGACAACTCGCACAGCCTTAGGTGCAACGCACTGTTGACTCTGTAGGGGCTGATGGCAGGCAAAGCCCATGCCAGGCTCCACGCTGGGCTGCTATCCTGGCCGGGGTACGTGTTGCACAGAAGGCCGAGAGCTGAAAGGGAACGCGTGTACCTGAGGGCAGGCTGTGTCCCACAGCCCACAGCCAAGTAGGGTCTCTGCAAAATCCATTCCACTCTGGGGACCGAAGAAACACTGGCAACAGTGCTGTTGGGGGGTTCATGGCTGTCCTAGGCTCCTGGTATGCAGAACACAGAACTGACGGACACAGAGGTGGAAGCGAGAGCCCAGACTTACCAGCCAGGATCCACCTCTCAGGGTGGAGCAGGTCATGAGAAGAGCTCAGGCCCCCAAGAAGCCAAGGGTCACAGCCCAAATGGTCCCCACAGGGAGGGAGCTCTCTGGACTGCACAAGTCTCCTCCTTTGTGTTGGCAGGAGCAGATGCCTGTGTGGACTCTGAGGAACTCTGGTGGCACCCAAAGCCCATTAGGGGTCCAAGCCACAATACAAATGAGAATACAGTTAATTATGAGTGTGTTGGGCTCACTCTTGGTAGTTTAGAATGTCCCGTAACACAAACATCCCTGGGCATGGCCTTGTTATTAAAGGTGAGTGCGCTCTGTGGTTTTTAGGGAGCTCATCTCGAGGCCCCCAGAAGGCCTTGTGTACCCTCCTGTCTTCCCAGCTGGGCTCTTCGGTTTGGGGAACACCCGATTCCTCTTTTGCTCTCTGCCCTTAGGCTCCCTACATCCGGAGATCCTTCCTTTCCACCTCTGTCTCAGAGGAAGCTTGTCTTAGTCAATGTTGTTAATTATTTGATTCACAAAGGGAGCTAGATGATTCTGAACATTTCCTTAAAGAAAAGGCAAAATCAAAT
Source organism: Myocastor coypus (assembly GCA_004027025.1). Classification (NCBI taxonomy): domain Eukaryota; kingdom Metazoa; phylum Chordata; class Mammalia; order Rodentia; family Myocastoridae; genus Myocastor; species Myocastor coypus. The sequence goes on from PVJA010000423.1 coordinate 99,514, forward strand.
CAGTGCAAATAACCAGGTAATTATACAGAAAGCCCTCCAAGCACCTGGACCTGGGGCCTCTGTCCCAACCATAGTACTTCAGTGACAGAATGGGGCAAGGTGTCTCCAGATGCATGTGCCTGAGCCGTGCCATGCCCACCAAGCAGAATCTATGCCTTATGGATCACTTGAGGGCCACTGATTTTGCAAAAGCTGAAAGGCAAGCTCTCAGCAAAGCAAAGAGCTCCAGGTCATTCACCCCCTCACCAGACACTGGGTGTGGCAGTGGCCAGCCTCCAGAAACCAGGACCCCAGTGCCCATGCTCCTCACTGTGCCTGTCCGGCTTGAGCACCCCCAGAAACCTTGAGTGAAGTCCCCCAGATGTCTGTGATGACACACAACACCCTAAACAGCCCTGCCAAGCCCAGCACCACCAACCACAAAACAACAGTCCATACAAATTATGGAATCACTCTTTTCACTTAACAAAATTTACTACAAAACTGACTCTGCTCTGCACAAGACACTAGGCAAGGAAAAACAGCCTCCCTGCATTCAAAAGTAAGATGATGCGTGTGCATCTTCCACACCAGAAGTTGGAGAGAAAGAAAAGAGGTGCTGAGTCACAACCAGGAAGAGAGCCCAGCTCCTGGGGGGTTCCACCCTGGGGTCAGGCCACGTGAAGAACTGGGTACTGTCCTCTGCTTCTTGGCTAGAGACTGGAGCTACTGGAAGGTCCTGGGTAAGGGGATCTCCCACACCAGTGGAAACCATGAGTCAGGCAACCAGGATGCAGGGACTCTACTAGGTTCTGCAGTGGGTAGAAAAATCGGGTGCTTTGAGGAGATATCAGAGTTCCCTGAGGTGACTCATGCAGTTCCTGTTGCACGGTGTGCTCGCTCGGTGAGGTCTGATAGAGGCCTCCTGACAAAACCTGCCCCTGGCTAGCTGAGAAGTGACCCAGAGCCACCTCTCATGATGCAGGAACACTGGTGCCTGGGAATGTGGGTCCTGAGGAGAATCAGCCCTCAGGGTGCTGACTCCAGGCAAGGGAGTGCAGGAAAGCACAGGATTTCAGAGCAGAGCTCAGAGCAGGTGGTATCTGAGCCGATGCCCTGGGTTCCCCAGAAGCTCAGGATGCAGAGAAGCCACAGGTGTCTTGCTCTTTGGTGGGAAGGGTAGTGTGGGCACAGGAGGCTTGGGTCAGTACTGGAACTCAGGCCCTCTACTGGCCCTACTCAGTAACCAGATGAGCCTTGTGCTCAAGCAACTTTTAGAAGAATTAGTCCCTGGCCCTGTGGGCCACTGCTGGGCCATGGAAATGGCCAAGAAAAGGGCCACATGCCAGGCACAGGGGATAGTGTCCAGGTCCAAGATGGTGTCTTAAGTCAGGGGCTACCCAAGGCAAGCCCCACCTGAGTGCCACAGGCACATTGGCATCCTCCCTCTATGATAGTCAGTGCCTTGATAGCCTACATGTGTCACCAGGGGGTAGTCGCAACCTGATTCACCTGCTCCAGACTTCCTCTCAGTGCCCTCTGTGTGAGTCACTCTCCTGCCAATGGTCACAAGACCTGGCACCCACAACTTAAATGAGGAGAGGTTTACTTGGTCATGACCTCAGAGGGTTCAGTCCATGGTTGGCTGCTCCAGCACAGGAGCATCATGGCAGAAGGGCACGGGAGAAACAAAGCTGCTCAGCTCATGGTGGCCAGGAAGCAGAGGAAGGGAATCACTCCAGAGAGGAAGAGGAAGGGTCAGACAGATGCAGTTCCCAAGGTCATGCCTTTGTGAGCCACCTAGACACACCCAAGAATGTTCCATAAATCCCTGGGTGGCTCTTAGCCCAGCCAAGTTGAGGATGGCATGTGTTAGAATTTGTCTCTAGGTGTTCCCTCCAAAGCCTCATGTGGTCATGGAGTGGACTTCTAGGGTTTGTGATTAACTCATGATCCACTAGGATTATGGGTGATCCAAAGCTGGGATTATAGGTCTGAGTACTGCTGGGATTATGGGTGTGACTGCTACACCCAGCCTGAGGCAGATAGTCTGAATGCAACGTAAGAGAGACAGAGAGACAGATTTGCTCTCTGTAGCCACTGTTGCTGCTGCTCCTCCCATTTACACGTGCTTTTTGCTGCCACAGTGAAAGGTTGCCCTCTGCCATGTGCCAGTCTGCCTTGGAGCCAGCTGAGTATGGACTGAAACCTCCAGTAACTGTGAGCTAAATAAACCTTTCCTTCCCTCATTTTGGGTGCCGGGTATGTGTCCCAGCAAGAAGAGAAAAGTAACCAAGACAGCATGATAATCATACCTCCTTGGTTTTTAGGCTCCAGGAAAGTGGCACACTGAAGCCCTGCTCCTCCACATTTGTGCAAGCAGACACTCAGTCACTGCTAGTGGAAGAAAAACAGGGGGAGGTGGAGCTTTCTGTGGCATGCAGCCTCAGAGTACCATGCCTGCTGGTTGCCCCACCCTTGCATGTGCCTCTTAGCCTGTGCCCCTGTGATGACAGTAGTGAAGGCCTTGGGAGACACAAGATCCAGTCAGGCATCTCCTCCCACTCCTAGGACAACCAGTGTAGGCAGTGACTCCTGGACAGCATCTGGAGACCAATACAGCCCTGCACTCCAATCCACTGCATCGGGGAGGACCCCGAGTAATGGGCCAGGTAAGCTGGAGTCCTCCCAGCATGTGACTGGTGAAGAGCCACTCATCTCCCGAGTCTCCACTGCTGGGATGTGGGCTGAGACTCCCTATGTGCAAATTCCCTCCCTCACTTCATAAATGAGCAGCCTGAGGCCGAACCTGGGCTAGAAACTCAGCATCGTGGCCTGATGATCTTAAACCAATAATCTTTTTCAGCCCAGAGAGAAGTGCAGAATGAGGCAGCTGGAACGAGGATGGGTCAGCGCACTGTCCCTAACCTTTGCAGGCTGGGTAACCTTGGTTGGAAGCCAGCTGACTTCCCAGCACTGCCACCATTCCTCTCTGGGTAACGCATTTATGGAAGACACAGCACAGCCACACGAAGTGTGGGCACCGCTCAGTTGCGGTGGAGTTCGGATTCTTCCTCCCCGGGATCATTCTCCATCCTGCTTCCTTCCAGACGGAACATAATCAGGAGCTGTCCCTCCTTTGAGCACAGATAATTGGCAAATCAAGTGCTATGCAAATCAAGTGCTAATTCCAAGCAATTAAAAACCGAGACACAGCTAAACTGCAGTTAATTTGAAATCTTATTTTTTTTAACATCGTACAAAACAACAAAAGCCACACGTTGAGCAGACATAGTGATCAAAGCTGCTCTCCTTGCTGCCCTACAAGAGCCAAAAGGCTTGGGGTGACAATGCGTGCCCCTCACTCACAGCCTGGCACCGGCGCAATGCAGCCGGTCCACTGCCTGCCTTCAGCTAGCACAAATGCCAACCAAAAGGAAAGTAATGGAAAGGATGGTGACCGAAGTGGTGGCGAGCACTATGGCCTGATGCGGCCTTGCGGAGCCATGGAAGATGTAGAGCACTGGGCTCAGACCAGCCAGTGCTGTCCCTTACAGGCAGCATACAGCGTAGAGAAGGTATGTCTCCCTTGGGCCTTCTTCCTCTGGCTGACCACTACACCAGCAATAGGGGCTGTCAAGAAAGGACAGAATCTTCCCTCCTGCTATTTTCATGAGTGGCAACAGAAAAAAACAAACTTCACCTGGGCCTTCCTAAACCTGCCCAGCATGACCGCAGATGCCAGAAACAGCACCGACACAGGTGGAGGCCGACCTGGCATGCTCTGGTCCAGACAGTACTTGGGGGCAGTGTTGCAGCCCCCAGCCCAAGGGCACTGAAGCAACCACACTCCTAAAAGCAGCAGAAGAAGGAAGCCACCCCAGGGCCACCTGGCAGCTCAGGATTACTTCCTGGCTTCCTTTTAAAGCCCCAGCTTTTTTTTTTTGGCCCCTTTCAACTGCAGGAGGAATCCGTCACAGAGGTCTATGAGGTGCACACACAGACAAAAGCTTCCAAGAAGACAAAGAGACCTCGGTGTCATTCTTGACATGAGGCTGGAAAGACATATGGCCTCTGTCACTGGCCACAGGCAACTGGAGCCCAGGACTGGGGTGGCCAGAGAAGCCATCGCTGATAAATCTGCACACACCGCAAGGTAGTCACATTGGGTTAAGGCCACTTCTCCAGGCCCTGGAGGAACAAAGGCTATTTCCCAAAACCTACAGAAGGAAGAGCTGTTGTTTTTCATGGCAGGAGTGGCCTGGTAGAGAGAGAACTGGGAGACTTCATGGCTATTCCCAGCCCCAGGCCAGGCTGCCCTAGCACCCAGGTGATCTTTAATCTCAGCCCATATCTGCCCTCCTCAGCCTGCTCACAGGAGCTGCCTTCACTGGCAGCTGCAGGCCTGGCTCCCTCGGGTTCCCATGGAGATCTACTTACCCAGACCTTTTAGGCTGGAAATCATCTCCCCTGCCTGGCAGCTCGGCTTCCTCCTTGGTTGTACATTTTTTCTGAAAAGCACCACGCGCTGAAATGCTACTTGAGTTTCTGGGTGGTGCCTAGCTGCCCTCCAGAACTGGGCTCAAGCAGCTTGCAGGACTGGATGACCCAACCCAGCTTCTCTGGAGAACCCTGCATCCCGATGGGCAACCCATCACCCTACGCTACCCAAGAAGCCTTCCCTTACCCTGCCACCATGAGCCTCATCTCCCCTGCCTTGTAAATGTAAATGTAAAGGCGTGGCCACTCTGAAAGAGTTTGGTAGTTTCTTGAAAAGCCACATATGTGACTGCAGCCGTCCCAGTAGTTAGTACTGGCAAACTTTGTGCTCTCTGCACCTCGTGCGCAGCGGTATCTCAATGGCTTAATCTGTGTTCATCTCATGGCTTGCAATGCTGGGCATACTTTTATGGGCTTGTTTGGGCTTTGCTTTGCCTTCGATGAAATGCCAGTTCTTATCTTTTGCTTAGTTTCTAAGTTGGTTGGTTGGTTTCAAGGTGTGTGTGTGTGTTTCTCCTATATTCTAGATAAGTTCTTTTTTGGGTACGTGGTCTGAAGTGTTTCCTCCAGGATCTTTTTGTTTTTTCTCTTCTATTTCCTGCCGTGCTCCTGCTCCAGACAGGCTATGGCTATGTAATTGAGGCTCTCCTTGAACTCAGTGTGTAGCCCAGACTGGTCTTGATCTCTCTGTAATTTTTCTGCATCTGCTGTCGAAGTGCTAGGATTATAGGTGTACACCACCACATCCAGCTGTCTTATCTTTATTTTCAGTGATTTTAACAGGGAATTATTTTTTCAATTCTTTTAGTCATTTATTTATTCATTCATTTACTTATTTGGTACGGGTCTCAGACTCATAGTGATGCTCCTGTCTCAGCCTCCCCAGAGCTTGGATTGAAGGCATGCACAACCAAGCCTGGTTTCAGTGGCCAGCTAGCACAGCATGGGGCATGGGGTACTGAGGACCAAACTCAGGGCTTTGGCTTGCCAAGCAGGGACTTAGACCCCTGAGCTATTTCCCCTGCCTCTATTTTTTCAGTTCTGATGAATTCTACTTAATCCATTTATTTTCTGTTTTAACTTGTGCTTTTGGTATCAAGTCTAAGAACTTTCTAGTCTAAGATCCTGAAATATTTTTGTTTTTGTCCAAAAATTTAGTTTTCACTTTACATTTAAGTTTCTGATCTATCTTGAGTTAACTTTTATATAATGTATGAGGCTGGAGACAGATTTACTTTTTACCATATGGATGTCCAATTACTCCAGCACCATTTGCTGAAAGACTATTTTTCCTGCATCAAATTGCTTTTGCACCTTTGTCAAAAATCAGCTACTACAAAAAGTGGCAGAGTCGGGAACCCAAAACCCATCTCTCTACTAAAGCAGTGATTTGCTGGCAAAAACACTCAGAATTGGCTTTTTGGAAATCTGGAATCTAATTAAAAAAAAAAAAAAACCTCACAACAACCTGTAGAGACTTCTTTACTACTGAAGAACTGAAGAAAGAAAGAAACACTGGATTTCAGTTCAAAAGCACAGCAACATCTTCCCCTTGCAGCCCAGGGGTGGCTGGGGTGGTGGCCCATGCTGTTGGCGCAGCTGCTAATACATGAGGGGGCAGCACGGGCCTATTCTCAGGGGTGTGCAGCAGTTGGTGGCCTTTCTGGTGGCTCCTAACAAGATCTGCTCAAGGGCTTGCTTTTGCCTTGAATGCTTTGGGGTGCCCCCAGAACTCCCCCAGTTGCCTTGCGAGTATCTTTGCTGAAGTGCTCCAGTGCAAGTGCACCAGGCACAGACATGTGGGACCCAGGACAAGGTACTGGAACAGAACTCAGCAAATCATCACAATGATGATGCATCAAGACCAAGCTGGCTTATTCCAGGGCTGCAACGATCGTTCAACTTACATAAGTCAATAAACATAACAAACAATATAAATAAAACCAAGGCTAAAAATCACATGTTCATCTGAATCAAGGCAGAAAAAGTCTCTGACAAAATCCAACACCCTTTCATGATAAAAACTTTGATAAATATAGGTATTGAAGGACCTTACCTCACATTGACAAGAAACCACAAATGCAAACCTTCAGCAAACATCACACAGCAAAAGGGAAAGCTGCAAGCTTCTCCTCTAAAATCAAGAACAAGGCAAGGAGGTCTACTTTACCATTCCTGTTCAATGCAGTTCTCTCAACGTTAGCCAGAGCTATCAGGCAAGAGAAAGAAATACAAAGGAAACAAATAGGAGAGGAAAAAGTTCAGTGATCCCTCTTTGCAGGCACTATGATCCTTTACATACAAGACCCAGACAAACCTCTACTAGAAGACTTCTAAAGCTGAAAAACAAATTCCCAGCAAAGTGACAGGATACAGAGTCAACTCACAGGAAAGAGAGTGGGGAAGGAAACACACAGGGATGAGAGCTTCAAAAAGCTCCTGCACAGACCAAGAAGAACAGAAGCCAATGCATGTACAGGGATGCTCACACGTGCAAGGCCTTGAAGAAACTCAGCCTCCATCCTGGATGGTCTCTGTGCAGACAGGCAGTGAGAGGTAGGCAGAGCCGCAGGGGAAGCCTGGAAAGGCCCAAGGAGACTTGGGCTATCATTTGGTTGATTAGTGTTGGCTCCAGGTGCTGAAAGGAGTCTTTGCCAAATTAATCACAGGCCATTGAAATAGAACAGAGAACTGAATGGCCACATGTAACAAAGAATACCAGTTTTTACAAAAGAAAAGTTTTTTAAAAATCATTAATTTCAAAAAACTAATTCACAGCAAGCAGCAACAAATTTATGGGAGGAATAAAAGTTTCGTTTCTAGAGTGTCCACATCATGTTATACAAAACACCCAATTTTCAAGAAAATAAATGCATTTTTTCACATTCAAGGTAACAAGAAAGCATAGGCCATTGTCAGGAAAGTAAGAAAAAATTTAAAGCTCTTGAAAGATATTATAATTATTAGATAAAGAATGTCAGAGTGTTGAAAATAAATTAGAAAATCTACAAGAAACCATGGGCAGAGAATTAACAGAAACAAGGACAATTATGTTTTATTAAATAAAGAACACCAGTATTATAAATTATATATGAGAAACCTGGTAGAAACTGTGAAAGTTGAAAGTACCATAACTGCAATATATAGGAACAGGAGGAAGGGGAAATCAGCAAACTTGAAGATAGGATGATTAATACAATTTGGACTGTGGAGGATAAAGGGAGGAAGGGAATGAGCAGATCTAAAGAGGCCTTTACAATATGTGAGGCAAACCAACAACACACAATGAGAGTACCAAAAACACTGCAATAAAAAACTATTTGAAGCCGGGCATGGTGGCACATGCCTGTAATCCCAGCACTTGGGAGGCTGAGGCAGGAGTATCTGTGTGAATTCGAGACCAGCCTGGGCTACCAAAGTGAGCTCAAGGCCAGCCCTAACTGCACAACGAGACCCTGTCTCAAAAAGAAAAAAAAAAAAAAAAAAAGACACACACACACAAAAACTATTTGATAAGTAACAACGAACAACGAAACAACTTTACAATCAATAAATAATTCATCTACTTATATCCAAGAAGCTCAAACATTCCAAGAAAGATAATAGCCAAACCATCTGCCATGAGATACATTATGGGAAAATTGAATTTTAAAAGGACAGGGCGGGCCAAGGATACAGCTCAGCAGCACAGTACCTGCCTGGCAAGGGCAAAGTCCTGAGTTCAATTCTTGGTACAAAATAGGGAGCAGGGAATCTCAAGAGCTACAAGAAGGATAACATAGAGTGAGGGAAGAAACTGAAGACAAATAAAATTCTATTATTAGTTGAAATTAAAGTAGCAAGAGGTGCTGGGCGTGGTGGCGCACGCCTGTAATCCCAGCACTCGGGAGGCTGAGGCAGGAGGATCGGTGTGAGTTCGAGACCAGCCTGGGCTACAAAAGTGAGTTCAAGGCCAGCCAGAACTGCATACTGAGACCCTGTCTCAAAAAGACAAAAAAAAAAAAAGTAGCAAGAGGCAGTGGGGTAACAAATTTTAACAGAATTTAAACTGAATGAAAAACTGTCAGCCAAGAATTTTGTACCCAGAAAAACTATCCATCAAAAATGAAAATAGAATACACTCAAAATATCACAAAGCTGCATTTGTCATTGGTATGACTGTCCTATAAGAAATACTAAAGGGAATCACAGAGGCTTGAATGAAAAGACAGTAGACAGTAGTTGCAAGCCACACAGCAAAACAAAGAACCTAAATTAAGGGAACCACATCAGTAAACATAAAATACTATATTTTTGGTTTGCAATTCTTTCATTTTCCCTTTGCATGTCAAAACACATAAGTAAACAATAGTTTTAAGTTTATATAAGTGGATACACAGGGTAAAATAAAGTAATTTGAACAATGACAGTATAAAGTAGTGGGAATAGAGTTATACAGGAACAAGCTAGTAAAGCTAGGTTGGTACTAATTAAAATTAACTACTTTGTTTTAAAATAAAACAAAAAAGGGTAATTAAAGAGAAAACCCGATAAGGAAAAATGAAAAAAAGAAACAATGCTGTGTGCTTTCCCCTTCTAAAAAATTAATAAGACTAATTACTAATAAGTTTAAAATTATATTTCTAATCCCAAGACAACCCTCAAAATAACCAGCCAACCTACATAGAAATGAACACCAAAAGGAAATAAAGGCATAAGAAATGGACAGATTCCTAGATACATATGAATTGCCAAATCTGAATCAAAAAGATATAAAAATTCTAAATAAACTAATATATGGGCTGGAGAGATAGCTCAGAGGTCTACATGCCAGGCTGGCAAGCACAAGGAAGTGGGTTCAATCCCTGGTACTGCATGCTGCTGCCAGCCCTGGAAGCCCAGATGCACTGTGCTGGCTACTGAAACTGGGTGTAATTGTACCATCTGTAATCCCAGTACTGGGGAAGCTGAAACAAGAGGACCCCTATGAGGCCACACTGTGTAGTGAGAATATTTACTGAAGAAATAAATAAACAAATGATTTTTATGTTTTAAAAAATAAATAAACCAATATCACTCAGTGAAATTTAAAATGTAATGAAGAAACTATCAACAAAGAAAAGCTCAAGCCCTGTTGGATTCACTATTGGATTCACTACAAATAATTTAGAACTGACACTGTTTCTCAAACTCCATGATGAAACAGAAAGGGAAGCAACATTCCCACATTCATTTCCGGAAACAAACATTACCCCGATACCAGTCTCAACAAAGAGTCCAAGCCAAAAAAAGAACTACGGGCCAATCTCCCTAATGAACACAGATGTTAAAATCCTCAATAAGATAAAGGAAAACTGATGTGGCAGTTCACCAAGATTATTCACCATGACCAAGTGGGGTTCATCCCAGGAATGCAGGGATGGTGTGACACAGGCAAGTCAATAAATGTAATGCATCATATTAACAGTGTCTGGGACAAAAACCATATGATAATCTCATGCAGAGAAAGCATTCCACAGAACCTAACTCCTAGTTATGATAGAGACCTTATGGAACATTGACACAGTCTATCTCAATCGGATAAAAAGCCAGCTGTGACAAACCAGCAGCCAACATCATATTACACGGACAAAATAAAAACTTTCTCTCTAAAATCAGGCACAAGACAAGAATGTCCACTATCACCACTCTTACTCAAAATAGTTCTGGAAACACTAATCAGGACAATTAGACAAGAGTGAAAAATAAAAGGAATAAGGATAGGAAAGGAAGAAATTAAATTATCATTGTTTGCAGGTGGCATTATACTCTACATAGAAGACCCCAAAAATGATACCAAAAGAGACCCAGATTTAATAATTAAATTCAGTAGCATAGCTGGATAAAGTCAGCACTCAAAAATTAATAGCATTCCTATACACAAACAACTCTGAGAGAGAAATAAAGCATCCAAAAAAAAATGAAATGCCTAGGAATCAATGCAATAAAGGATGTAAAAGATCTTTACACTGAAAACTACAGTCCTCAGAGAAAGAAGATCAGAGAGGATATCAGAAAGTAGAAAGATATCCTTTGTTCCTAGGTGGGTAGAAGCAATATAGTGAAAATGGCAACAGTTCTAAAATTGTTACACAAACTTAATGATATCCTGATCAAAGTAGCAAAAACGTATCTCACAGAATGAGAAAAAACAAACCTCAAATTATTTGGAACCAGAAGAGACCTACAACAGCAAAAGCAGTCCTGGGCAACAAAGGTGAGGCAGGTGCCATCACAATCCCTGACATCAAATTACACTGCAAAGCTACTGTGATAAAAACAGCATGGTGCTGCAAAAAAAAAAAAAAAAAAAAAAAAAAAAAAAAAAAAAAAAAAAAAAAAAAAAAAAAAAAAAAAAAAAAAAAAAAAAAAAAAAAAAAAAAAAAAAAAAAAAAAAAAAAAACTGAAAGTCAACAGAACAGATTAGAAGATGCCAAAACAACTGCAGACATACATGGATGCCTTATCTTTGACAAAGGAGCCAAACATCTTTAGTGCAAGGAAGATGCTCTCTATAATAAATGATGCTGGACCCCTCAGTCCTGTTGTGCCGGCCCTGCCGCCAGGGCATGGTGAGGCAGCAACTAAATCTGAGTGTGGTGGCATGAACCTGTAATCCCAGCTCTTAGGAGGCAGTAAATATGCAGGTCACTATGAGTCTGATCTAGTAGTGAGAACCTGAACACCCTGTAGACCCTTCCCTAAAATACAAAAACTAATAATAACAATAATTGTGCTGGAAAAAGTGTTTTTATACATACTAAAGATTCAAAATTCGATCTGTATCTTTCTCCAAGCACTAAATTAAAATCAGCATGGATCAAAGAGTTAATATTAAAATAAAAATGTGCTGAAAGATAGAATAGGTAAAACTCCCAAAGACATCAGTATAGGCAAAGATTTTATGAAAACAAAAACCCTGATTGCATAAGAACTATTACAAATAACCAATGACTGGGATCTCATCTTATTTACAAGCTTTTACACAGCAAAGGGCTGGTGAGATAGCTCAGGGGGACAAAGCACCTGCTTTGGCAAATGCAGGGACCAGGGTTCAATCCTCAGTCCCTCATGTCATGCCGGCCCTGCCCCAGGGATGTGCTGAGCCAGAGACCAAGACTGGGCATGGTGGCACATGCTTGTAATCCCAGCACTGGTGAGGTTGAAAAAAGGAAGATCACCATGAGTCTGAGCTATGTAGTGAAACTCTGTACCAAGTGCATAAATGAAAAGAAAAAAAAGACCTTGTACACAGAAAAAAAAAAAAAAAAAAAAAAAAAACAGAATGAAGAGACAACCCAGTGTGAAAAAAATTTTTGGCTGCTGTCCCTCACACAAAGGAGAATATATATATATATATATATATATATATATATATATATATATATTCTCATGTAAAGAAATATCAAATAAATATATGAAACAAATTTCATATCACTAGTCATTCAAGAGATGCAAATTAAAACAGTGCTGAGATTCCATCTCCCTCCAGAAAGAAAGGAGATTACCAAGGAATCAACCAATAGCATATGCTGGCAGAGCTGTGGGTCAAAAACAGCCCTTCTCCACTGTTGGTGGGAATGTAGACTGGTATAACCACTGTGGAAATCAGTGTGGAGATTTCTCAAAAAACTGAAATTAGAGGTTCCATTGACCCAGCTAGTCCCTTCTCGGTATCCTCCCAAAATAATTAAAAGCATTGTACCATGGTGGTATATTCACACCCACATTTATAGCAGCACAGTTTGCAATAGCTAAAATTTTGAAACAGCCCAAATGCCTATCAACCAATGAACGGATAAAGGTGTGGGTTTTCATACAACAGAGTACTACTCTGCCATAAAGCAGGATAAGCTGGAGACATTTCTAGGTAAATGGATGAAACTTGAGGCCACACTCTTAAGTGAAATAAATCGGAAACAGTGTGTTACCTCTCTGCTGTGAGGAACTAAAAGTGTAAAGAAGGACTAAAATGTATAATAGGTATTGAGAAAGAGGAAGAAAATGTTCAAATGAGAAGGAGAACAAGAAAAGGGGAGGGGGAAAGGAAAGAAGGGGCAAGATGTTTTATGTCTTGGTGAGGGCTTGGTCATCCTTGTGCCTGTATCTTTACCCTAGTGAACTCCTGCCACCGTCACGGGGGCTGCGCCCAAAGCTGGATGAGTCCAGGGGTGCCCTGCGGCACATCTCCACTGCTGCGGGCTGCAGGCATAAACATACATGATGTTGCTGTAATAACCTCTTCCCCAACCCTTCTTTCTGAAGCAGCTACACTGTAATGATGTCATGTATTTAAGCCTGATAAACATAATTACTATCAACATTTAATTGATTCTTGATTACAATCAATTATATTTCTGAAACAATCAAGCATCCTACAATTAAAAATAATTGATTCATTAGCACACCCCCTTACTTGACAATTACCCAAATGCATTATTTATGTAATTAGACGCATTTACAGTTCATTATTCCACATTTTATGCTATTGTTACAAAGCTATGAAACTGTCTGGCTTACTTTTTAATCTTTCTCTTGGCTAACACTAAGTCGAACACTAAGTTTATTCAAACAGATCCTGCTAGAAATTGGGAGGTACCTAACGCAATACAATCATGTTCTAAATCAAAAGCCTGAATAGTGTTCAATTCAAAAACAATAATTAACCAATTTATAACACACACACACACACACACACATTTTCAGATGTTCAGAGGAAGATGCGACAGGCTACAATAATTCAGCATCAATAACGTGTTTTACTACTTAGAACAATTACTTGGATGAAACAAAAATCCCTGTCATGTGGAATGGGTAAAGGACATGAAGAAAAGAAATAGCATTGGCCAGGAGATGCAGCAGACCGCGGATCCCTCCCCAAGGTGGAACCACTCATTCTGGCTCTGACTACCCCAGCCCTTAAGTGACCCTAAAAGCCAGGTGGCTCCTTGCTCTCCACAGGCCTCTCTCCCACTGAGGCTCCCAGAGGTTCTGCCCTCCAGGTGTCCCTTCTAAGAGAGTGGAATGCGTACTTCCAGTCTCCTGGCCAGACGCCACTAGATGACAATAACTCACTGAAGTACCGGAAGCAGAGCTCAGAGCAGCATTGCAGGGCGGCTACCAGAAGAGACAAAGCAAGTCCTCGCCCCCGAAGGACAGGCACTGAAAGGGGACGCAGAGGTCCCACTGGCTGCCGCAGCAGCAGGATTCCCATCTGGGCAGCGCATCAAGGCCTGCCTACACTACCAGAGAGCGCACTCCTCGCATCCAGGGAGCCAGCACGCAGTAGCATTGTCCCCAGTGAAGTTCTGGATGAGCACTACGCAGGTTGCTACCATCGCCTGAAAACCAGGAAGGTGGGGACCGTGGGCTCCCAACATGCAAAGTCACCCTCCATTCTGCAAAAGGCCTCATCGGGGGCAGATACCAAATGTGCAGCAGAAACCCACAAAAGCTACCTAAATTAACCTGGGTTTTTAGTCCGGAGTAGAATTACGAGTGAAGATATTTGAAGACATATCTATAGCAGCACAACTCAATAGCCAAATCTTGGAAGTGGCCTATGTGTCCATCAACAGATGAATGGGTAAAGAATGTGTGATACTTACACAGGATGGAGTAGTACTCTGATGAAAAAAAGGATAAACATGAATCACTTTTAGGGAAATTGATGCACCTTGAGGCTATTATGCTACACGAAGTGAATCGGACACAGGAGCTTAAATAGCACACTTTCTCTGATATAAGAATCCCAAACTATAAATAAATTAAAGAGCAAAGTAAAAGACAAGCAAGAAAGAGCAGACAGATACATCTTTTGCAAAAGGGAAGAGGTCCGAGAGATGGAAAGGACAGGGAGGGAGTGGAAAGGAGCTTAAGAAAAGAGAATTAAGGTGTGTCACACGCATGTACCACCTCCCCACAAGGCACATAGTCATGCACTGCAAGCATCCACTCTCAAGAAATATTTAAAAATTTAAAATAAAATTTAAATTTCAAAACAACCAAAGCCAAGACAAATAAGATAAGCAAATTCCCTTTTGGGGAAAATACAATGCTAAGGCCCTGCGATGACCTCTTTAGAGGCATTCGTATAATAACAGAGATTTCACACAATGGTGCACTCTTTAACACAATCAGAACACTGTGAAAAATGAGCAATAAGACAGCATGGGAATCTAAATACCAAAGGACAAAGCTCTAGAGAAGATCTGAAAAACAAAGACATTTATGGACTTACAGACTAAAGTCATTTCCTCAAAGACAAGGATAAGAAAACAACTCAAAACATCAAGCCAAGATATCAAAACTATGAGGAAAGGGACGAGACAGCAAAGATGAGCCAGAGGGGATGACTGAAATGCTTCTTAAATAATAAAGTAAAAACATGAAGAGTTAAAGAAAAGCACAAAACGTTAGGGCAACTATACAAAGGACCTCAAAAAGGACAAAAATAATATCCATACTTGAGTATATTTTGTGATGAGATTTCTTTTTTTTTAATTTTTTAATTTTTTTTTCTTGTTTCAGAACCTTTGTTTGTTTATTCACTCATTTTTTATGACCAGCTCAGCCCACCCCGAGGGCAGGGCTGGTGCAGCATGTGGTGCCAGGGATTGAACTGCGGTCCCTGAAGCCGCCCAAGCTCCCAAGCAGGCTCTTTAGACCACTGAGCCATCCCACCAGGCCCCTGTGATGAGATTTCAAGGATAAAACTTTATACAGCCAAAACTTTGGTAGAGTCACAGCTGAATACTGCCTAGCGGAAAAGCAGGTGAAAATGATCTACATAGAGAGAGATTCAAGAGCCACGTGAGTGGTATCTGTTACACACCTGGTGGATATCAGTGTGTGGCACGTTCGTGTAACAGTGTGTGGAGACCCCCTTGAAAAGTCCATGAAAAAAACAAACCTTTGGTGTGACCAACTATGCAGTGGCAGGAGGCAAAGATTGAAGGAGAATATTACTTTTTTTTTTTTTTTGTCTTTTTGAGACAGGGTCTCACTATGTAGTTCAGGCTGACCTTGAACTTACTTGTGTAACCCAGGTTGGTCTCCAACTCACACCAATCCTCCTGCCTCCACCTCTCAAGTGCTAGGATTATAGGCATGCACCACCATGCCCAGTTGAAAACGTTACTTTTTAAAATATGTTTTTATTATCAATTTATAAATCATTTGCAAATTATTTTTTGTTGGAAAACATGTTTAAAATTGTGCCCCCAAGAAAGTGTTGCCTCGGAGATATGCTCAGTGGCACTGTCCCTGTCACCCTGGGACCTGTGCTACTCTCTGCAGGGCTGGCAGCTGCAGTGATAGGGGAAGATACAGAAGTAGGGAATTTACAGTGGTTCTCAAAGGACCGCCAGAAGTGGCCTGTGTCTCTTTGGCACACATTTTCATGACCAGCTTACACAGTCAACCCTGACTCGGGGGTGAGTGCCTATAATCTCCTGATGGATTATAGCAGTGCATCCCATATAATCAAAGAATCAGCTCAGATGCCTGCAAACATTATGGCCACGCTGGAGAAAGAGAAGGAATTAGCACCTAGGGCTTTTAGAGAAAATACACGTGAATCAGGCGGCTTCTATTGCACAATCAATGAAATTCAAGGAAATGTGGATCCCCTTCCTTAAGAATTGGTAGTGAAATAACGGAGTATGTTCAAAATTTCTACGATTTTAGCAAATGAAATCTTTTTAATGAAAATAAAATGAGAAGAGAATAAAGACATGCCTTGCCAAACAAAACAGAGAGAATCCATCATTAGCAGGTGGTCTTTGAGCCAAGAGGAAAGCCATGGGACAGAAATGAAATCCAAATGAAGAAATAAGGGGCTACAGCAAGGGCAGCTACTCTGGTAAAAGGAAAAGAAGCAGAGGAGTGCGTTTTGTTTTTAACTCCTTTCCAATCTGAAATAAAGGTTTGTGCATTAAAAACTCTACAAACTGGACTGATGGGCTTCTATCCCGACAGATGTGATTTGCATGAAGCAGTAGCAAAAGCAGACAGGGAGAATGAAGTGATGTGGCTGCACTTTACATGCACAGCTAGAATTAAGTTGTCATTAGTCCAGACTGGGTTGTTATGTTATTGATTTTAATCACCATAACAACCAACAATGAGATGTCTTGGAAAGGTATAGAAAAAAATAGTATTAAAAGGGAACTCTATAAAATATATCTATGTAAGACAAAAAAACACAGTAATGGGAAAATAAACAAAATGATATAGGAAAAAAGCAGAAAAGTGGCAGAGATAAATACTTGCTTATGAGCAATTACATTAAACATAAGTGAGTTAAATAAATCAATCAAAAAGCAGAGAATTACATTATGGATGCAACTGCAGAGCCCAGTTCATCCTGTTTGTAAGAGACACTTCCACTTCAGAGATACGAAGAGGCTCAAAGTAGTAAACAGATGTAAAAGGGAATACAAATACTAAACCCAAGACATCCAGAGCCACTGGATATGAAGGGGACATCTTATAATGAGAAGAGCATTGGCCTACCATTGTATGGGTAATGATTTCTCAGATAACATGTCAAAAGTATAAGTGATAAAGTAAAACTGGATTTACTTTGCTCTAATTGGATTTACAAACAGAGTTCATTTAAAAATGTGTGTGCTCAGAGCTAGATTGGTGAGATGAGCTTTAGGAGGCTTAGATTAATAGCCTCCAATATTACAAGCTTCACTGGTGGCCCACTGCAATTGCAGAACATTTGACTGTGTATGCATCTGCTTCCTCTTAGTCCAAAGAGAAGAATTTTCTTTTCCTTTCTTCTTTTTTTTTCTTTCCTTTCCTTTTCTTTTTTTTCTTCTTAGCAACATCAATAGGGTGGTGGGTCATACCCACACACTGTGCTCTGTAAAGCTATTGTGAGGACAATATGCAATGTGTCAACTTTTAAAATAAGAAAGGGGAAAAGAAAAAAAAACTAATGTTGATTGAATGTGTGAATGTTTAATTGTTTGATCAATCTTATATACCTATATGTATTAATCTAAACTGATCTGATGATGAAAATATGTAATATAACCATTGTTAAATTTATACAAGAAAAATATTAAATTAAAAAATGTGTGTGCTTCAAAGAACATAAACAAGTGAACAAGCTACTCATGCAATGGGAGTCATAGCTGCAAATCACATATCTGATAAACACCTCATGCCCCAAATATGGATAGGCATCTTAAATAGCTCAGCAATATAAAAACAAGTAGCTAAAAAAATGAGCAAATGAAATAAATGTATTTTTCCTAAAAAGATTTACAATAAGAATATCGATGGACACATGATATGATATTCAATGTCCTTAGTCATTTTTAAAATGCAAATCAAAACCACAATGAGATATTATTTCCTGCCCAGTAGAATGGCTAGAAATAAAAAGACAGATAAGTACAGGTATGGATGAGGATGTAGAGAAATGTGTGTAAAATGGTGTGTCCACCTTAGAAAACATTTTATCAAGTAGCTCCTTGTTACTGTTTGTGTCAAGTTGTCCCCAACCTGAGAGCCTCATGCAGTCATGAGGCAGACTTGTAGAGTTTGTGATTAATTCCTGATCCAAGGCTGGGCTTATGGGTTTGAGTACTGCTGGGGTTTTGGATGTGAGTGCTACATCTAGCCTGGGGCAGATAAGGAGGGGAAAGACCTGCTCTCTGGTGCCCTTGTTGTCGCTTCTCCTTTTGCTCTTTGCCGCTGCCATGACAGGTTGCTCTCTGCCATGTGCCACTCTGCCTTGGAGCCAGCGGAGTACAGACTGAAACCTCCAGTTACTGTGAGGTAAAGAAACCTTTCCTTCCCTCATTTTGAGTGTTGGGTATTTGTCCCAGCAATGAGGGAAGGGGAACTGAGACACTCCTCAAAATGCTACTTACTCTATAGCTACTGATTCTACTGTTAGGAGTGTGCACAGCACGGCCATGACTATACATCCACACAGTGTGCACAGTGTACACAAGTATTCATAGTCACAATGCATACGGAGTCCAAGAAAAGGAAAACTTGTGTAAATATTTTAGCACTGAATTTATTGAAACATCATGGGATGAATACAAGTTACCCTTGGACTCTATGACTGCAAAAGGGTACACAAGGTGGTGGCCATTACCTTCTACTTTTCAGTACTGCTAAAGTGTATATACATTTTTTCCGGCGGACTCCATAGAAAAGATAAAAATAAAAACATCTCATCACATTATTTAATGCCCCACAGTAAAAACAATCAGTATGATTGTTTTGATGAGTGGATAAGCAATCTGTGGTATATTCACAAAATGGAATATTATTCAGCAAGGATAAGTGGATAACCAATCTGTGGTATATTCACAAAATGGAATATTATCCAGCAAGGAAAAACAATGAGGGCTGGCCAGATAGCTCAGTGTACTGAAGCGCCTGCTTAGACAGAGCACAGGAACCAGGGTTCAATCCCCAGTGTGCTCCGCTGGCCCCATTCCCAGGGCAAGCTGAAACACTGAGTGAGATTGGGCGTGGTAGCACACCTATAATCTCAGCACTCGGGGAAGCTGAAAACAGGAGAATCACTACAAGTCCAATGTACACAATGAGACCCTGCAGACACTATACTAAGTACATGAAAACAAAGGGGTGAATTACTGACACATACATCATCAGTGAAACTTGAAACCACTGCTAAAGGAAAGAAGTCAGATGTAAAAACCCAAGGGTTGTACCAAGTCCACTGACGCAAAATATCCAGATCAGAAAATCCATGCACGTGGAAAGTAGGCCAGTGCTTCCCAGGGACTGGAGCAGGAAGAAAGGGCTGGGCCCGAGAGCAGCACTTCTTCTGTGGTGCTGAAACCGTGCAGGGTTCATGGGCAAAACTCTGGGAATACACTAAAAAAAGGCACTGGATTGCACATTTTAAAAGCCGATTTTATGCTATATTAATTCTATCTCACTGAAGCTATTATGTAAAAGGAAGTGTGGCTACTGGAAACCAGGAATGGAGATCTGAGTGAGGAAGGCATCAAAGGGTTCCACAACGAGAACAGGTTTAACTGTCCCGGAGAGAGCTTTCTAAATATGCCAGAATTAGAAACACTTACAGAGGTATTATGACGCACAAACAAGTCAACAGAAAAGTAGGGAAAATATTGTGAAGGGTGCATTGGGAAGCAGGGTAGTGTGCAAATCAGGGGGACAAAGGGGGACACGGCAGAGAGGTGATGCTAAGTGGACAGAGGTAGACCTGGAAGAAACCAAACCCGTAGCACCACACCAGAACCTATTTCAAGAGGAATTCCTCAGGATTAAAGAAACAGTCAAATCTGCACATTTGGTTGATGCCATGTATGCCAGGTGATCCTGATGATAAGATTCAAATATCCCAGTCAAACCTGGTTGATTTTAATTTTAAGGGTATGATTTCTTACAAAATTTGGGTTGGAGGAGAATGGATTTCTTTTAACAATAAATATCCTGGCCCCATTTTCCCTTCTGTAAAGTTTAAAAACAAGGAAACAGCAGCTTCAGAGTTGAAAGATTGGGACTCCAAGATTTTATACCCAGCTGAGGGTTCTGAGGTGGCACACATCTGTTTGTCTTTAAGCATGAAGGAAATAAATCCCTTGACATGGCAAAGGCAAGACTTGAAAGACTGCGAAGAATTTTAAAACCAATTAATCAAACAACCTAAAGGATTGCTATCAATTAGCTACCTCTGCCACATGTAGCATTTGAAGAGAAGCCATATGTGGAGCTAACAGCAGCTCACACAGAAGTGAGAGAAGACAAAAAGTAGCCAGAAAAAAGGTAAAAGAAAATGAATGTACTGAGTTCCTCAATTTATACAGGAAAGATCAATAGACACACTCCATTCTTGATGTGGATATTTAGACAAGATATGTTTTCTCTAGGAAAGTAAGTCACCATAATTGAATCAATAAGCAATAAACAAAAAGCCAGGTATGGAATTGAAAATAATGTTCAAGAAGTGTTCTGTTCAGGTTTCCATCTCCAGCCATTTCACAGGCTATTTTTCAAGCTGCCGTAGAAGCAGAGATTTCCATGCTAGGTGACGTTTCCTGAGAATGCCGAAGCACGCCACAATTACCGGGAAGTCTTCACACAGCGTGAAAGGTAGGCTTACCAGGAAGTCAGACGCAGGCGTCTCTGATGGCCCTCTAGGGTACAGGAGACGCTACCTGCTCACTTCTACTACAAGCCAGCGCCACACTGCGACAACCGGTGCTCCTCCTTGAAGGGTCCTTTGGTGCCAGGATGTCTGCTCACCACGATGCCACCAAGAGATGAAGACATTCCTGCCACAGCAACACATCTGAAAAGGATATTTTCTGAACTCTCTTAATAAACTGGGAGAGAAAAATACTGCCTTTGCACTATAAAACATATGTAGGCAAACCCCAAAGCCAATGGCCGACACTTACCAGCCCATCTGCTGACATTCTTGGGGAAATCAAAGATAATGTGGCTGCCTGTGGCCAGCATTCCCAGCCCTCCAACAAAATAATAGAAGGGGAGGGAACGTGTACGCACGCTCCTGTGCATGTACATGTAAACACATGCATGTGCCCACATACGATTATCGGAAAAGAGAAGGGAAAGTAACATTGTGGCAAAGGAGGTGCAAACTGACAGTGTTAGAAAGGGGAGGGAAATCAAACTATAAGACAGGAGGGGAAGACTGACATCACAGGTAAAGGAGGGGCAAACTGACTTTATTCAGACAAGATTGCCTCTTTGCAAAAAAAAGAAAGAAAGAAAGAAAGAAAGAAAGAAAGAAAGAAAGAAAGAAAAGGAAGTAATCTAAAAACCACAAAGTTTTACTTCCATTAAAATGAACTTTGAAAATGATAGTTTTCCTTCATCCTTCATGCTGTCTAGCATTAGTAGGGGAATGATGGAAAGAGAACCCATTCACACTACTAATATTGAATCTCTGGAAATAAACTTTCCAGGCACTTGGCCAGGCTCTGTGGTTCAAGTGATGAGACCAGAAGAACTTCCGGAAAGAGACTTAAAACAGAGCATGTCCCAGAGCCGGCACAGTGGTGCATGCCTGTGGTGCCAGAACTCGAGAGGCTGAGGCAGGAGGATCACCATGAGGTTGAGGCCAGCCTGGCTTACATAGTGAAACCCTGTCTCAAAAAAAAACCAGAGCAAACAGTGTCCCTCCATAAAGCAAAATATCAACAGAAAGCCAATATGTGTTGTTATGAATCCAATGCAGCACGACCACAGCTTGAAGAGGGGCTGGGATGTAACGCAGTGGTGCAGTGCTTGTGGAACAAGTGCAAGGTCCTGTGTTTGATCCCCAGCACTGCAAAACTAAAATTTGAAGAAGTTCTAATAGAATTTTAAGTGAAATTAACCATACAGAACATCTAGAAGAGTGAAGCAGGAGCAAAGAAGCAGCATTGTTAAAAGGAAAACATGACCACAGGAGTGACCCTGCATGTTGGAATAAAAATAAAGTAATTACAGGTTGCAAATAAGCATATGCGCACGCATGTGCGCACGCATGCACACGCGCATGCGCACGCACAGGCACCACTGGACCAGAAGCCCCAGGCAGTCAACACCCAGGATAGATCAGAATCCTGTTCCACCTTGCAGGCCTGCATGACCTTTGCAAGCCACTGTTCTTTTTTGCTTTAAATTTCTCCATTGGGAAAATAGGACAGTAGTGATATCTACCTCATTAAATAGCATAATATATATCCTTAAAAGAAGGCTTGGCACACAGCATGTTCTACATAACCATTTGCTAAGTTAAACAAACACATTGCACTAGAAAAGCTAACTGACTCAGGAGTCAGCGACTCAGGTCTGCATGGGAGCACACCACACAGCCCCTTAGTGGCAGAGGAGCACAAGGCTAAGCTACAACACAGTATCATTAAGTGACAGGGAGAAAGGGTAGACGGAAATACATGGCCTTGTAGGAGTAGGCTGCATTTCAGTCTGAAAGAAGATGAGGGTGTAGCAAGATAGAAATCTCTGGAAAACTGGGAGACAGCTATTCTTTTAGTAGAAGCCTTTGGAAAACAGCTAAGAAAGCTCAGCTGTGTCTGGGTTAAATCTGAGGATATGTCATCTCTATAAACTTGAAGCAAAAGCAGACAGGTTGGGAGCTAAACTAATTTCCAGCAGAAAATTAGATGCTTCTGCACATCCCACCTCTAGTCTATGGGAACCCTTAAAAAGAAAGAGAACGAAAATGTCAGCAATAAGTGTCACCCTTTTAATATTAAAAAATGGTGTTTTTTAAGGAACAGAGTCTGCTCATTACAGCTACAAAACCCACATGAATAGCAAAGGCTGTGTTTTATGTCCAAAAAAAAGTGGCTTCCCAAGAGCGGGACACCATGCCCACTGTGATGAGTCCGGAACGCCACCTCCTCCTCAAAGGCGGCGAAGGCAATCACACGTCGTGGAGTGCTGTCGGCGCCCCACTGCTGCTTACTGCTATCATTTGCAGGAAATATGAGACACTGGAATCCTGACACCATGTTCCTTAGAAAGAACTACAACAAACAGGGGAGACAGCACAATGTGAATTCAGCCTCTTGAAGGAGTCCGCCAACCCGCGCCTTCATCTACTGCTGTGGTGACTGATCTGGCGGACGCTGACCCCGCATCCGGTAGGGACCAGGAGATCTCGGTGTGGGGGCCCCGTCACGAGGGATACACAAGTGGCCTGCACCCTTGGCAGGATTTAGAAGATCTGCACACTGACCAGACAGCAGCCACTGTCACAAGGCGCATACCCAGGCAAAGCAGAAGCACGGGGAGGGTACGTTTCCGGTCCCCTCTGCACGTGGGCTGCACATCCACCTCCACCACGGTGAAGTCTACTGGGACAGATATGTGCAGCCCCTGGCAGGAAGGGGACAGAGGACAAAGGCCAGGGAGGTGAACACAGCCCTCCAGGGCTCCTCGTCATCTGCCAGGCCCACCTCCCAATGGCCCCTATAGCATCCCAGGAGCCAGTCACTGTCCCTGTTTTGATTGGAACCATAATACATCCTCTACCTGTAACTCTTGGCCTTTCCTGATGACTTAAATTTCTCAGACACCTTCATTTGAGGCATGGGGATGTGGCTGCCTGCGTTACACCAGCTGCATCTTGGCTGCAGGGAGGCTGCGGGAACCCAGGAGGGAGGTTGTACAGATCCCAAGTGGATCTCAGTTTGGAGGTACTGGTTGTACCAGCATGTACATCACAAAGTGGAGGTGGCTTTCAGAACCCTAGGTTCTGGATGGTAAGCAAGCTGCCACGGACAGGAAGTCAATGCCTGCTGCACTGTCGCCCTGGGACTCTTCTAGGAACAGGATCCTGTGCTGCCTCACTCTGAACTTGATATTCTGGTCTGCAAAGTGGGCACATAACTCTCTCTCAGCTCCTCACAAACCACGAGAATCTCCACCTGAATAGAACCAGAGTGAGGATTGGACACGCAGAGAGGAAAAAGACACTGGCTATAGCAACAGACTGGAAAAGAGTAGAGGGAGGCACAACCCATACTCCTAGAGACGTAGAACTCCCAATTTCCTGGAATGCCTGCTGAGGACAGGAAGTTGATGCCTGCTGGGAACAGGAAGTTGGTGTCTACCGTGGACAGGAAGTTAGTGCCTGCTGAGGACAGGAAGTTGGTGTCAGCTGTGGACAGGAAGTTGGTACCTATCATAGACAGGAAGTCAATGCCTGCTGAGCACAGGAAGTTGATGCCTGTTCACTGTGTAGCCCAGCTCTGTCTGTATCTTAGAATAAGACTTCTGGACTCAGAGGGCACTGAGTGGTGATAAGAAAGAACAATGTGTGGCCCAGAAGCTGCAGATCTGAGCTCAAGGAAACGCTGAGTTCCACGTGCAGGAGGTGGCAGATGGGAGTGACATTTGCACAGCTCAGCCCAGCACACAAATAAAGCTAATGTCCCAAGCACTCTAGCATTCCACATTGTTCCACATCCCCCAAAGCTCAAATCCCAGGCTGCAAGATCCCAATGCTGACATGAATGCTTCTCTGTCCAGATCTGAGGACCTATGCAAAGGAAGTGCAACATCAAAGAGGCCAACACAAAAGGGCACATGGACCATAGTTGCTCTTTGTCTACCTCTGCCTCTGACACCAAGACACCAGCTGGTAAGAAGGACACTCATGCATGGTATCACCCACTGCCACGTCATGCACACAGCACAGAGCATAGCTTGAGGAACAGCTGCACCTGGGCTTTAGCGCAGGTGCGCATCCTTACTGGGTTCTTGTAATGGTGTCTTTGGAACCTGAAAGTCCCCCCTGCGCAAGTGGCTTTGATTGCTGGTGCTCATCTGCCAGGAAGAGAGAGCACTGGGTTCTGAGGAGAGAGCTCTTTATCTGTCGGAAATGCCAACTGTATCCTCAGTGCCATGGAGATAGTTCCCATGCCAGGCCTACTACCACCCTGACATTATTCCCTCAGTGGACCCAAATGGCACTAGGAGGAGATGGTATAAAGCTTTTGGGAAGGGATGGGGAGCAGTATCTGGACGTGGGGGAGCCCTGGCCCCCTGACACGATCACCTGGCTGCAAAGTCATGACATCATCTGCCACCCAGTGAGGACAGAGGCCATGGAGAACATCACAGCAGCCTTGTGGTAGCTCCCAATGACTGGCTCCCAGGAGGAAATCAGGAACTACCAAGCTACCAACTACCAGGAGCCCACCCAGTCCCAGCTCAACCCCACCTGCACCGAGGAGGGCAGGAACCACAGCACTGATGCCACATGGTTCGCTGACTGCGGGACACCTGCATCCGGAGTCTGACTCTGCACTCTCTTCTGCACCCTCCAGTCCTGATACCACAGTGCTGCTCACTGTGTTCCTGGGCTACCTCAGCCCCTCCTGCGAGAGAATTTCTGATATCTGTCCTTCTGTGTCCCACATCCAACCTTCCCAAGGGCCATCTGTGTTGTGTTAAGCAAAGCAATCATGTTTGCTTCTGAAAACGGGAGTGCACTGGGAAGGAAGGAACAGGGCTGCAATAGCCTCAGCCTCCTGGTACTCGAAGTCCTGGGTCTCCGGGCCAAAAATGGTGTCGGGGGCCTGGCTTGGCCTCCTCTGCCTTCAGAATAGCCAGGCAGCTGGTCCTTCCCCCATCTGTCCTTCTAACCACCTTTCTGCCTCTTTCCTCCTCTCAGGGCACCTGGACTTCAAACAAGGGGACTGTGGCCTCTTGCCCTCAGAAAAGGACCTGACATACATGAGCTTGTGTGTCCCCAGCTTCTAGGAATCAGCTGGGATTTTTTTTTTTTTTTTTGAGACACCATCTCACTAAGTTGCTCAAACTTGTGATCCTCCTGCCTCAGCCCCCGCCCCCAAGTACTGGGGAGAGTCTAGGTATGCGTCAGCATGCTCAGCTTGCAAGGTTCATTTGCAGTTGGGGGCTGGGAAGGCCTTCTTGAGACTGATGTTTAGATGTGAGTATTAAGGTAATGTCGGCCACGTGGCAAATGGGAGGGGCTACTGCAGAGCCGCAGCAGCGCTACTCCTCTGAGGCAGGAATTGGCCAGCCTGGATTATTACCAAGGTCATAATGGGGAGAGAGGTCACTGCCAACCCAGAGAGGACAGGGAGCTGAGGACTGGGACACAACTAGGCACGCAGGCCTCGGATCACTGAAAGAGCAATCAGGAACCATTCTAGTGCCCAAATGCCACGTTCCGGTTTATAGTTCTACACGCTGTTATTTGACATTTGCAATGATCTCTGAGACTGTACCCTGGAAGCACAGGTAGGATTTAGGCTGGCATAGATGAAGACAGGTTCAGGGGCACAGAATTGGGCTGGCCTGCAGGCACAGGCAGCCAAAAAAAAAAAAAAAGGGGGGGGGATGTGGAGGGGCAAGGGCTGAGGGCAGGCAGATGGCCAGCTAGGGCCCTGGGCAGGGCAGCAGTCTGCAGGGATGTCAGGTCGGGGGACGTGCTCGGGTGGCTCCCGTGTGGCTCCTTAGGAAGGATCAATGGCTTTGAGCCCCTGAGCTGGCAGCTTCCTTACATCATCATTAGACGCCATTAAAGAATCAATAATTGGAATGAAGGAGAATCTTTGCAAAAGGTCAGCTCCGCATTGCAGCTGGACCACCCCAGGGGGGGCAGCTCAGGCCGCAGGGCACGTGCTCTACACAGACATCTGCGCTCACCCAGGGGATTAAGTGGGAAATTAATTAACCTGGAAATCCTGAAGGAAAGGTCCTTCTCTCCCAGCCCTTTCTTTTTAAATTTTTCAGACGTGTCTGTGGTGCCACCTCGCAAGGTCAGCAGGTCCCTGAAGGTCTCAGGGCAGAAGGAGAGGGGGGATGTCAGGAAGAGGAGGAGCAGAAGACTTGCAGCCCAGGCCAAGGAGCCCAAGCCCTGACCTGTTGGGGCTAGCCGGGGTCCTGCCCCCACTGCTCATCTGCTGGTAGCACCAAAATAACGAAGCCTGTGGGATTCCCACCTTAGTTAGCAATCAAAGTATTTCCCAGTGTAGGAGCAGGAATCATGCAGCTCTATTATTAAAACAGTGAAATGAAAACTGGAGAGAAATCAGTGGCATGAAAACATGAATTCTGTCTCTTTCTGTTCTGTCCCCTTCCAGAGCCATCAGTGTGTGGTCACCCTCCGATCACCCACTCACTGAGAGGTGTCAGCCAACAGCCCTGCCATGCTAGCCTCATTTGGAGACAAAAATAAAATATGAACTTTTGCTGTGATCCATAGGCCTTTCTATGTTACATAGAGCTGTCAAAATCTGAATTCAATGAACAGACCCTTGTATAAGAGCACCTTAGGGTGCCGGGCACCTGCCCAGGCAGGAATGCGGTGCTTGTCTTTCTTATTGAAGGAGAGATGGAGTCACGATCCAGGAAGGACTGCTGTATACAGACAAAGGGATGTTTAGCCCCTCCTTTTTGTCCTTCTGTTATGGCAACATCCCACAATGACCTTGGTGTGCCAGGGCAATGATAGTCACATCTCTCCCAGGTCAGAATTGCTTCCTCAGTCCCTGTCCCAAGTCCTGAAGAGCAGGTCCCAGCCTCAGCCCCTATCCATGGTCCTGAAAATCATGCTCTGGCTTGGTCTGTTGCTAAACCAAACACCACAGCCTGAGTAGTTTTATAAAGATTAAAGATTGCATGCCAGGTATAGTGCTACACGCCTGATTGCTAGCACCCTGAGAAGCTGAGGCAGGAGGAGTGCAAGTTAGAGAACAGTCTGGGGGAACTTAGTCACTTATGGGGAACCTGTCCCAAAACAAAAGCGGCTGGGGATGCAGCTCAGTGCTATGTCCACCTAACAGCCTTTCCAAGCGGATGGCTTGGATCCCAGAACATCCCAACACTGCACATAGTGCAGCTCCTGGAGAGACAGCTAGCCGTGTGTGACAGAGGGAGCAGCGCAGTGCTCTTCTGAGGAAGGAGGAAGGAAACAGCCACTCCCCTGGGGGCCAGGAGACAGGAGGAGAAGCCTGCCCTAGCACCAGAAGTCATTCTGCACCCTGCCTTGGGGGTACAGGGGCAGCAGCCATCTCAGGGGCCCTATTGTGCCCAGTGCCAGGCAGAGACACTCTCCATAACTGGGTACTCGGGGCTTCCTGGGGGAGTAACTGGGCCACAAGGTCTCGGGCCAGTTTGCTAGACTCCCAGAGCCTTTGACCAAATAGGATTCCCAAAGAGGAGGCCAAGGGGCTGCTGGGGGCTGGAGTGACGCCCAGGTTCCCTGCCTAGCTCCCCAGTCACTGCGAGGTCACAGCGCTGACTCTGAGCTGCCCGTCTGCAACCACATTTACTCTCCCCACACCCACAGCTCTGCCGCAGGGCCTCAGGGTCTCTCCTTTGGCCCCAGGACCCCAGTGGACCCCAATCTCCCCCACACGGCTTTGCCTCTTGAGTGCACACCCTCCCTACTCTGGAGGAAATGGTGGGCACAGGGGTTGGAGAGCCCCTCTCGGAGCCAGTGGGGCCTCAACCACAGATGCCCACTCCCCTTGCAGCTGGACAGTCTTGACCTGAACATATGCTCATGTCATAGATGCAATAGTGTCTACACATGTCAGCCTACATACACATACACACAGGAGCATGCATGGAAGCATGCAGAGCACACACATGTATTCAGTTATACACTAAACTGTCATGTACACATGCCAACATGTACATGCATCTACCAGCTCATGAACATTACACACACACACACACACACACACACACACACACACACACACACACATGGTTTTCTCACAGCTGGAGAAATCTCCCTACAGGTTTTCACCCTACTGATGCCCTACTGCCCACAGCCTGTCAGAAGAAGGACCTCTCATCACTCCACTAACTCCGCACTAATGCTGAGCCCATCACCCCTGCTGCCTGATGTCCTATAACAACACAAACCTGCGCCAATCAAATTGTGATTCGCTGGCACAGCCAGTCATGCCTGCAGGACATAAAGAGGGCACAGCCCTGCTCAGCTCTCAGCAGGAAGCCCGCTGCAGCCTGAGCACACAGGAGCATGGGGCCATGGCTGTGGCCAAGGACAGGGCCCGCATCAGGGACAGCTTCCTAGACAGCTGCCTGAATGAACAGTGGTCCTTTCAGTGGCAAAGGGTGAGCACAGGAGGGAGGCGGACCAGGTGGGAAGTGTCCCCAACCTGGCCTAGGTGCATGGCCTCAGGCTTGTGGGCAGGTATCCTCAGGGGTCTGGGTTCTGTTCCTCAGCCACAAAGGTGGTGACAGAAGTAGTATTTTTGGGTGGGGTAGCTAAGATTATTAACTAAAGTAAGAAACACAAAGTCCCTGACATGGTTCTGCCACTCCTGGGGTGTTCGATGTCACGTTCTTCATGTTCTTTGTAGAAAACAAAAAAACTACTAGGAGGAGCTGACTTCAGAAAAGCACTGTCTCCTCTTCTCCCAGAGAGAACAAGCCCCCAGCCACACACCCAGGATGGGTGCCACACACCCAGGCTGGGCACCTCCTTCCTGAAAGCCACAAGGCATCCAACTTCGTGGGACAGACCCAGCCACACCAAGCCCACTGGACCTAGAAGATGGCAAAGAGATAGGCAGGTAGGCAGGCAGGCAGGCAGAAAGCAGGGAAGTTGTCTTGTTTTTTTCAGGCTTTCAAGTAGAAAGTAAATGTGAAAGAGAAAGGTTCACATTAAAATATAATCAGGAAAGGAATCAGCTCAATAAGGTCTCTCGCGTCAAGGAAGCCGAGGTCTGCAAGTGGCACTGGAAAGCAGACACAATCAGGTCTGATGCTCATGTTTCCCCTACAGCTGAGTGTGGAGGGTTCACCCTCACAGTGAGGTGGAGGAAGTGGGGCTTGGAAAGGACCAGGTCACCAGGGCAGCACCTCATAGTGGACAGTGGTCTTTGGAAAGAGACTGGAGCCACCTACCCTTCGCTGCATGAGAACCCAGTGAGCAGGCACCCACCAGGACTCAGCCCGTGATGCTCACCACACATGGAAGCTGATGTCACCTCTATCTGGGACTTCTGGCCCCCAGCACCATGGGAGGTGGCGGTCTGTTGTCTGCTGGCCTCCGGGCTGAGGGATTCTATCGCAGCAGCCTAAGTTGCAGTCTTTGAAGGCAGATGAACCTTTGAAGTAAGATGTGCTGCTGGGACAGAGCCATCCCCACCCCAGAGAGGGAGCTGACAGCACCAGAGAAGCGGGAAACAGGAGGAAGGACACTAGCACTGGAGGGACAGGGTGTGTGCCTCTCCCCTGACCGAGCTGCAGGACCAAGCCCCTAACACTGGAGACCAGGCCTGGCCCACTGCCTGCCTGGTGTCCTCTGGCAATGCTGCTGACATCTCGACCACCTGCTGTCCTGTGTGACTGACGGACCTTGCAGGTGGCCGTGGGGATGACTGTCAGTGTGGCCAGAGCCCATCTTCTGTGGTCTCTCCCTGCTGCGAGGACCTGGCCTGGACCTGGTCCTCCTGAGCACATGAGAAGCTGACGCCTTGATCTGCATTTTCTGGGAAAGCAGCCACCAGCATGCATTTTCCCTGAGTGACACTCTTCTTTCCCAGACCCTGGATTGAAAATCAGTGGGCCATTGTCCCAGGACATGCTGCCTGGGTGGCATGGGTCACCTATAACAAGCTGCTCCAGAGTGCAGAGGCTTAACATACCATGACCCTGGGGTCAGGAATTAGGGCAAGATGAGACAGGGCGGCCTTGCCTTTATTCCTCAGGGGTGGATGGGGAGAGGGACTGGTGTGTAGGGTCAGGGTGTTGCCCTAGATCTGAGGGTCTGATGGGTCCCTAGCTGGGGTGTGGCTCTTCTTCAAGGGGGCCCCACCCCTTTCCAGTAGGACAGAACCAGCTCTCTATGTGGAGTGGGGACCAAGAACAAAGCACAGGCTGCCCCCAGACCACCCTCCTGGTCAGGATGACAGCCCATCCTGGGCTGGAAGGCAGAGTAGCTGGGGTCCCCCTCTCCTGGTGACACAGCCTGAGGCCTGGGAGCAGCAGCCCCCTGACCACACGGGCAGAGCCAGGATGACCCTCCCCCACCCACACCAGTCCCTAGCTTCCAGATTGAGGGAGCGGAGTGGACGTCACTCGTGCAGACACTCATGCAAAGGCCCTTGAGTCCTTTCATTTGAAGGAACTCTTGGCTCTTTCTTTACGAGTCACCTGGGTGGGCAGGGCAGGGCAGGGCAGGACGTGGCCCAGGCTCCAAGCTTAAGGGGACAATAGGAGACTCCCATGTAGCTCCCTCTCAGACTCCATGCTGAGGGGAGAGAGACACTAGCACCTCAGGATCCCACTGCAGAAGCATGGGACAAGCTTGGGACAGAGCCGGCTGCCTCAGGTGCTTCTCATCCTCACAGAGCGAAGAGAAGCTAACACAGGAAGGTAACTGTTCCTCTCTTGCCCTCTCAGCTCCGCATCTGTCTTCAATTTCAGCATCTCCCGGACACAGGGCTTTATCATGCATTTCTAATGTTTGATGCAATGTGATTCTTAGGAGCCAAGTTAATCCCTGAGTGAGGTGAGACCAGCATGAATAAAAGCACAGTCCTGGTCCCCAAGGGGTCATCAACAGCTTCTGCAGCCCGACCCTGCTCGACCTCCACCTTTGGAGAGGAGAGATCACACCGGTGACTCTCCCACCACCACTGCTGTCCATAAACGTGCTGAGCTGGCCCCTCATTCCTCTTCCTGATTAGACCTTCCGCTCCATTCCATCTGGAAAAATGTCATCCGTCCTGGTGATTTAGTCCCTGCGAGTCTGTCAAGCTGCCCCATAACCTCGTTCCCAGGGACTTCAATCTTTCAGAGCTGGACTCGTGTTGATTGTGAAAAATACTCCCAGAATAGGAATGGCCTCAGTGTGCTCTGTGGGGCCCATCACAGCCCCCCACCAGGGTCACTCCTGCCCCTCGGAGCTCCATGGCAACTTGGGGGGGCTCTGATGCTGTTGTAGGGTGGGTATCCTGATGCATGCTGAGGACGCAAGGACCCCTCAGCTGCACTGTAACTGCGCACAGTGTGGATAGAACCTCAGGACAGGCCTGGGCCCCAGTAACCTGCACTCACAGAACTTGACCTGGCCCAGGAAGTACAGGGGCTGAAGCTGGAATCCGCCCAACCTCTCCCTCCTCCGTGCAAGTAGTTAGATCCGCAGAAAATGAGCTGCATGTGGCACAAGTGCTCTGACCCAGCTCACTCTGTCCTCAGAAATCACAAAGCACCAGAAGTGCCCCAGGCTACCAGCCCCTCCCAGCAGCCAGGAGGCCTGTCACAGCTGTGGAGCAGGGCAGCCCTTCTCTCACTCTGGCTTCTCTTCCGGGTGCCCCACAGGTCTCCCAGAGCCAGGCCCTTTGTCTGTGAGCCCCCAGCCGCCCAAGCCTGAAGCAGCTCCAACACCTGTCATGCAGATGGACAGATGGACTGAGGTGGAGAGGTGGACAGGGCGCTTCTAAGTGGATGCCAACTACGCACGTGTCTTCATTTTTCTCAAGAAATAATAACATCCCCTGAGAATTATCTGTGGCACCACCCTATGCCTTCCCTGTGCTGACTTTGTGGTCTCTGTCATTGTCCTCAAAAGATTTGTGGCCTCACCACCAAACACCAAGGGACTATGGGACACTAAAGCTGGAGGTCATGCAGGACAGGACTCACACATGGGCCCTGAGCCTCATCTCAGAGGGGACTTCCAGGAAATGCAGAGCAGGCCAGGGGATGGGGGTGGGGATGGTGTTCAGCTTTCAGGGTGGAGAGGGCGACTACACGCCGGTAGGTGGAGGCCTGCACATCTGGCTCTGCTCCAGTGGGTGCAGGAGGGTCAGGGACAGTGCGTGCTTGGGGCCAGCCTTCAGCCCAGCGCCAGTCTCTCCACATCCTTGATCTAATAAGGGCAGACCTTTCCCAGAGCTTGCTTCTGCCTCCTCAATTTTTAAAGACTAAATGCATGTTCTTCTGTTTCATTAAAACAACAGCTGAGTGAACCTTCCGGAGCGCCTTCTGCACGCCGCTCTGAGCTCCAGGCATGCTCAAGCCAAGGCTACAGGAGAGGTTTATGAAATATACATGATGAGGATCTGCTTCATCTGAGGCAACGCAAGCCGGTGGGGTGCGGCAGGATCCCCCTGCAAACACCCTCATCACCACTTCTCAATTAGGATCTCAAGTACGTGCTAGATCTGGCTCACCTGTGATCCCAGCACTCTGGGAGGCTAAAGTAAGAGAATCACATGGATCCCACGTTCAAGCCTGGCCTGGGTCACTCAGTGACTTTGTGAGAGTTTGTCTCAAAATAAAGAGAAGGGCTGGGGCTGCAGCTGGGTGAAGGCCCTGAGTCTCATCTCCAGTGGAGGAAAGAAAAACAAAAACAAAATCACGAAGACATAGTTACATTTTTCAGCCAACAGGAGGCTGCTGAAGATACACCTGCCCCAGCGCCTGCTGTCTGCCCATGCCTAGAACGCTCAGGCGACCTTGCACCCTGAGGTGCCTGCCTCATGCCCACAGCAGGGCGGGCAGCACTCCAGAAGGTCCCTCTCCTGCACGCTGACACCTCCATTCTGCCTACACCCATGCTCCGGCCTTCTGAGCCCATCACCAAAGCTCCTCACCTGTCCCAAGTCTCACTGCCCTCAGGTGCCCTGGGTCCCTATCCCGCTCCCTCAAGAACCCAAGGACTTTAGCCAGGCCTGCTGGTGCCTGCCTGTGATGCTGGTGCTCTGGGAGGCTGTTTTTGGTGCACACTTTCCAGGCTGGCCCACAAGTTCCAGCCCAGCCTGGAAAAGCTTAGTGCCTTAGCAAGATCCTGTCTCAGAATAGAAGCTAAAAAAGGGCTGGGCACACAGCTCAGGGTGCAGGCCCTGGTCTCAGTCCTCAGCACTGCACAAAGAGAATAAGAGGAAAAGGAGGCAGGGCATCGAGAAGACCCTGTGAGCTGAAGGAAGGTGGGCACGGGAATAACGCTGCCTGCTTGTTTGTTCCCTTAGGGGCGTCTACATTTTCTAAAATCAGCTGCCCCTGAGTTATCCCAAAGGGCACCATGCCAGTGGAGAAGGACAGGAAGGAGTCAGCCAGAAGGGAGACCGAGAGGGGTGAAGGTGGTGCCGTGCCGCCTTAGGCTTCTGCAGCAGCTCGAGCTGAGGGGAGCCGAGCCACGGGCCTCACCCAAGCGACCATAGCCCCCTGCTGCTGCAGATGCTGCATTTTCAGTCTGAGAATCAGCAGACACCGGCAGGCACCAGGGCCCCAGGCAGGTGGAGGTGGAGCCCGCCAGTGGGAAGAGGGAGTTTGGGCAGCAGGGTGGGAGGTGCTGAGCAGCAGGGTGTCCAGCCAGATCAGCTACACACCTTTCAAGCAGAAAATTAACTGTTAAGGGATTGGACAGCTTATGGCAGAGGTGATACAGCAGTGATGGAACACTCTGGCGAGTGTTTATTTTTTGCTTGTTTCATTTTGCTTTCTTCAGACAAAGTTTCCTATGTCCTCTCAGGCTGGCTTTGAACTCGGGAGGTAGCCCAGGCTAGCCTTGCACTCCTGGTGATCCTCCTCCTGCCTCAGCCTCCCCAGGGCAGCACTATGATTAAGTGTGTACCAAAAATGAATTAGTGAAAGATACCCTCCTTACACTACCAGCCCCCATGCACAGCTTGTCCCCTCCTTCTGGTCACTTTCTGGAGCAGCTCTGGGTTCCTCTTTCTTGACCACCTTTATGAGGTGTGATCAGAAATACGGTGCATGCTGCTGCTGTACACCAGCCGACAGGCAAGCTCACAGGAACGCGACACTGCGAGGTCCCCGTCCACGTTATCCAGCGGATCTCGCACCGTGTCACCTCTGCCGTTTTCAAAATGAGCATGAAAGGGACAGTTTTTCAAGCCCAGTGAGGACATAGAGGCAGCCAGGAGAGGCCAGCTAAGGACCTTGAAGAAAGAGCACTCCAGAGCTGCTGCAGAAAGCAGCAACACCGATGGGATGGATGTGCTTGGAGCCCTGGGAAGTGCGTTGGGAATTCATGGCAATGTCTCTTTTAATGTACTTATTTTATTTTATTTTATTTATTTATTTTTCTTCGGTGGGACTGGGGTTTGAACTCATGACCTTGCACTTGCCAGGCAGGCACTTGAGCCACAGAGCTATCTCCATTCCCCCCAATATACTAATTTTAAAAGTAAATCTTCACCACATTTCTTGATCACATCTCATAATTTTTTAGACTAGAAGAAGGTACAACGCTCATGCTCACAGGCCATAAAAGCCCCAAGCCCACGCATTTCCAAAATGATTGCCTCCACGTGGCTCCAGTATGAACTGACTTTGCTTTTTGAGACAGTGTGATTTAGCCACAGAAAAGAAAGAGAATGGGGCATGCAGGCTGTGCTGTCAGCAGGGGCATGTCCTCCTTGATGGACACAGTAGAGCACCGTCACCACTGTCCCCCTGAAGCCCTTCCCTGGAGGCGATGCCAGGTGTCGCAGAGAGAGGAAAGGCACCCTGCTTGCTATGGGTCAGGCCTGGAGCCACACTGAGGCTGCCCAGAGCCAACATGCTGCCTCCCCAGCTCTTCTGGCCCCACGGTGGACCCGTGGATCCCAGGCCTGCAAGCTGGGAATGCCCTGGTAGCTGATGCAGGTAGCACATGAGACTCTGGAACACAGGTGCTTGGGGCAGCAGTTTCCCCTAGCTGCCACAACTGCAGGGCAAAGGGTCATGTACTCAGGCCACCGCTACCTGCAGCACAGAGCAGAGGAGGGGGCCCGTGGGACAGACACACCTGCACATACCTGGCCACTGACATCCTCGTGACTGGCACCCCCTGGGGACTTCCTACAGAGATTTCTCACTCACATGTCACAAATCAAGTAAAAGTGCTCATTGCTCACAGGAAAAAAAAAAAAAAAAAAAAAAAAAAAAAAAACCTGCCTGGCTCTTCCCCAGGGACCCAGTGAACTTGTTGCAAGCTTCCTTGCCGTGGCCATACATGCTGTTTGTCCTGACTCCTACAGACAGTGCTATGACATTTCCAGGCCACGCCCACCCCGCAAAGAGCAACATGCTCAAGCTGCGGATGCTACAGAAACTTCCAAAAAGAGCCTCATGGCTGTCATCAAAGGGATGCCTGGCAGAAGTGAAAAGCTGAGGCTGGGAACTCTCCCCAGAGGACTGCAGCGCTGGGTAGGCCAGGCATCAGGACCAGCCTTTGCATACAGGGAAGTCTGGTGCTACACTGCATGACGGTGATCAATAGCCAACTGCCCCTCAGAGACTCAAACCAACAAACTTTGTGCTCTTGTGGGTAAACTGGTTTCTAATGTCAAACCTTCAAATATTTTAAATTTTAAAGAATGCACATTTAACATAAAAAGTATAGAAGAGATGATGCGGGACACAGATGTAAGAAAAGGGAATGGAAAAAGAAGGAAGAGAGGGCCTGGCAGGATGGCTCAGTGGTCCAAAGCTCCTGCTTGGGAAAGCTTGGGCGGCTTCAGGGACCACGGTTCGATCACCGGCACCACATGCTGCGCCAGCCCTGCCCTTGGGGTGGGCTGAGCTGGCCATGAAAATGAGTGAATAAACAAACAAAGGTTCTGAAACAAGAAAAAAATAAATAAAATTTATAAATAAACAAACAAACAAACAAACAAATAAATAAATAAAGGAAGGAAGGAAGGAAGGAAGGAAGAGAAAAAAGGCAAAAAGAATGTTTGGTACCTACCTTTCAGCTTCCTGTGAGCTTTTCTGGACTGTGGTAGTGCTTTCTCGTTTTATGACTGCACTGTATTAAACCTCTCAGAGGACTCTAAATACTGGGGAATTTTTTATTATAATTCATAACTTTCACAATTATTTTTCATAAAAATTTCTTCAAAGAATGTTTTGATTCTGCTTATTTTTATTTTCTTAACTATTTCCATGACTGGGAGTTTTGTGACTTGTCAGTGGACAGGATTTGCTTTTGGAAGTGAGTGGAAGCCCCTGAGTGTGATCACTGAACATATTTGCCTCCAGGTACGCAGGCTGACCCTCTCTGCACATCCCCAGGGTACTCTTCTGGGACCCCACAGTCACACAGGCCGGAGCAGACCTGGCTGGGCACCCACACAGCCCTGCCCCTTGCTGCCTCCCCGAGCATGTGTGCGATGTGGCAGGGACAGGACCCACACAGGCCTCAGCTCCTGGAAGCAGGGAGGCCGCACCTCTAAGAGGCAAGTGTCCGGAGACACAGCCTCAGCCCTCACCAGGCCTCTGCCCAGCAGGGCCTTGAGCCTGATGCTCCAACAGAGAGCAGTGTGGTCCGTGGGTGGGGAGCCCGGCCCCGAAGCACAGCCCCACTGCCAGGGCTCGTGCATGCACCTCACAGCTGTCTGCACAGATACTACACAAATTACACACACACGAAGTCCCTGTGACAGCATGTGAACACAATGCCATCACCATGCGATGCCACCTAACACCTCACAACACCACCTAACACCACAAGACGCCTCCTAACACCACACTAGCAGTGCATGTAAATGTCATGCTACCAACATGCTCGCTACACATAAGTGCCCTCCTAACACCTGCAAACGTGATACTAATGCCCTGCTATGCACATGATAACACCACAGTGCAACCCATTAACAAACAACGCCACACCAGACCTACAGCGCATAAATACCATGTGAGCACCAGTAGCACACCAACACCAGGCTAGCCTCACACCAGCACCATGAAACAGGCCGGCTCTCCATGTCCAGCAGCCCTGGAGGTCAAGACATCGTCAACAGCCAGAGCAGGACACCTGCATGGCCTCAGATCCCCTTGAGTCTGCTTTCTGCAGTCACCAGGCTGAGCAGGAACGCTGTGTGCATGAACAAGCCACCCGCCTCCCCCCAGCTGAGGTGGCTGCAGCACAGGGGACCACACACCATCTCAGTGCTTCCAGGGGTGTGGGCTTCCAAGCACCACAGAACATCACTGATGAATATAGAGAAGACCAAGTGAGAGATCATCTGGGGAGGGGATGGGGACACATAACAGCAACAAGGAGAAGTCCAACATCCCCAAAGTCCCTCCAGGGCATGCACAATGTCACCAGGTGCATGTGCCGACTCCTAAGCTCTCAATGGGTCCTGCTTCTGTTTGTCCCATTTCCAGTACTGGTGATGGTGCCAGATTTCTAAGCCAGGGTGAATGCCTCCAGATGCGATAGAAATGATAACAGAAGGTACAAGGAGAGGGAAGGAGGCAGGGAGCCATCCCCACCCTCTCTGTGAGCTCTGAAGAGCTGACAATTTCCGGGAAAAGACCAGCATTCTCTGCTAGGCTCTAGGTTATAAAGTACAACATGCTCAAGCAGCTTCCTGAATCTAGTGCATCTGAGGCTGACCACTCCTGGCTCTACTTCCGGTCCATACAGTGAGTCCTTTGTGAGTAGATCCATTATTAAGCTGTGGGCAGTATATTCCAGACAAGAGATTGTCAGACAGAAAGGAAATTACCATCAGCCCACACACAGACCTGCACACAGGTCTTCCTTTAGAGAGTTCCACTCTCTTGTGTACACCACGGCAGTTCTCTAGACCTGGCTGCCCTTACCCGCAGCCCTGCCAAACCCCATGTGGGACCTACCATTCCCTGGGCACCACTGCAACGGGCAGCTGCTCAAATGCAAGTTCAGCACTTTGAGGAGAAGCAGACGGCAGAGCCTGAGGATGGGCTGGGCAGAGGAGCAGGGAAGGAGAACTCGGACAGAGCCTATGGTCCTGCCCAGTGCCATTCCCAATGTCCTCGAAGCACAGAACTCAATTTATTGCTGTTGGCAGTTTAAGTGGACTGTGGCTTAATTTGTGGCGCAAGGTCAACTGAACTTCAATTCAGTCTCCAGGGCCTGCCCTGAGTAGTTAGGTACTATTCGCTGCCTTGTTCCAAGCAGCAAATTAGAACTCTCCTCATAACAAGAAGAAATTAGCTTATACACAGCAGGAGAGAGAAATAAATTACAACCCTCTGCCTTCCTTATAGAGAGAGAAGGGGAAAGCTATTGATTTGTATATGAAGATAATTTATACCATGCAGGGTATCGGTTCTGTGGTTATCATTTGAAAAGTGAGTTTGGTCACCTTTGGCGGTCAGGGTGGCTCGGGACAGGGTGCTGGGCTGACCAGTGTCCCCACCTGCCCCGCACAGGTGTGCATTTCTGGGCTTTACAAGGCAAACACAAGCTGGATCACCTGACCCATGTGCTGCTCCTAATTTTGAAGCTG
Organism: Myocastor coypus; assembly: GCA_004027025.1. Lineage (NCBI taxonomy): Eukaryota > Metazoa > Chordata > Mammalia > Rodentia > Myocastoridae > Myocastor > Myocastor coypus. The sequence continues at coordinate 138,765 of PVJA010000423.1, forward strand.
TTTGGAGCTTTGGCCGTTATCGCCAGCAGCAGGGATCAACGTTTTACAGAGGGCGGAAGCACAGATGGAATTCTGACTAACACAGGCTAAATGTGCAGTTTACAGCCACGAAAGGACAGTGGTGCCTCCCTGGGAGAAGAGGTCAAGAACCATCTGGGCATTCCTGATGCCTCTTCCCCCGTCCCGCCCACCTGGGAGGGAAGCTTCCTCTGTCCTCAGCTCCCCAAACCAACCTGCAGGCAGCGTCCCATGCCACACATGATACCGGACAGCCTCCTGTTTCAGCCTGGGCTTTCCCATCCTCTTGTTGCTTAAACTTCCTCAAATTCATGTCTAGGAGACTCCTTTGAGACAGTGCCCATGAAAAGAACCTACTATGCACACACAGCCAAGGCCCCTGCAAATGGGAACCCATGCCGGGGTGCACACACACACAGCCTGAGCCTGCCAGGGCTGCCCCTCTGGCTGTGTCTCCTAATACCCCTCCCACCCCCACCAGATCCACATTTCCCCACACAGGCCTCCAGCATTTCTGCTGTGTCCCCCATACATTGAAGCACCTTTCTGGCATCCCTGCCAAACAATTTCACTAGCTCACCTCTGACAGCCTTAGTGTTCACCTGTAGTTCCTTCTCCTTGGGTGGCACTGCCCATTTGCCACAGTGTACCCACCAGAAGCTCCCCAAGGGCAGGGACAGGGCCCTCTTCTCCTGGCCTCCCGGTGCCTAACCAGTGCTGGCTGTGGCGGGTGTCCTGTGACTCTGCCACACAGAGCCAGGGCTCTTGCCTTCCCTGAGGGCTCTGTTCTGCTTTCCCATCACGTACCTGGAGCAGTGTCTCCACCGACTTGCTGCAAGCACCTGGCAACTGGTGCTGCCCCTGTGCTGAGCTGTGCAGCACCAGCTCTACCCCTTGAGTGGGGTCCCTGGAAGACTCTGGTGCCTGGTCCCCACCTGCAGAGGTGGGGGACACTTCCCCAGGATTACACAGTGGGGAGGCCTCCCTATGTCAGCCTTCACACGGGCAGAAGCAGTTGTTACAGGCGAATGGATAGGGCAGCGTGCACAGCTGCACAGCACAACAAACCCATCACGTCGCAAGTAGAGGGAGAGGTGGGGCATCTTACATCTGGAAACAACCCCTGCTTCTGCCACAGTAGGCTGTTACATGTTGAGCTTTTTGGGAGGGCAACCAGGGCCACTTTTATGGCTTCAGAAATTCCAGGTGGCTGTCCCATACTGTGACTGACAGAAGGGACCTGTAGCAGGTCCTGGGCAATGTCAGCTTTGTATGTGACACAGAGGGTACCACACCAGGCACAGCAGTGACAGTAGTGAGTTGTAAAAGCAGGAGTGACAGCAGCACACCTCTTATGGTCACCACCCTGGCCCCCATCCAGGCACTGAGCAGCCAGAAGAACCTCAGGGCAGTGAATACGTTGTCTCCATTTTACAGACAGAGAAACTGAGGCACAGAGAAAGTGAGTTCTTACCACAGCGACACAGCAAGGGTCAGATATAAAATAAAAAGTGCAGCTCTACAGGGCTGTCTATACCAATGGTGTCCGACTCTCCCAGTGCCCAGTAGGTGGAGGCAGATGAGACCCTCCTGATAGTGAAGGAGAAACACACCCAGAGAAATTGGGTATTCGGATAACGGAGTGTACACACACACACACACACACACACACACACACATATCCATCCTCCAATTTTATGGCCACCTCTTGGAATCAGCTCCAGATAGAGCCACAAGACATCACCATACCCAGATATGCATCTTGGACTAAAAGGAAACCAACAAAGTCCAGAATTTTGCAAAATACAGATGGGTGTGGAAGAAAGGCCAGGAATGTCTCATCTTTAAGATCCATGTGTCAGCTCTGCTGGCACTGGTTGTGAACCTGGTCTCATATGGAAAAGGACACGATGGGAAGGTGGCTCTCTAGAGTCCTGCAAGTGGCCTGGCCCCTCTGCCCAGCTCCAGCTGCTAGGCGAGCCTCAGGAAGGCTCAGGACACATCCCTGCAACTCCTGAAATTTGCCCAGCGCCAACCACATCACTGTTACTCACTGCGCTATAATGGATTTCACACCACATCGCAATGCATCATTTCTGGAACCGCGGCGTGCTCTGTGCTCTGTTAGATTTTTAAGCACTCTAAATCCCTTCCCTGAGCCGGGCGTGGTGGCTCACACCTGTAATCCCAGCACTCGGGAGGCTGAGGCAGGAGGATCGGTGAGAGTTCGAGACTAGCCTGGGCTACAAAAGTGAGCTCAAGGCCAGCCTGAACTGCATAGTGAGACCCTGTCTCAAAAAGGCAAAAAAAAAAAAAAAAAAAAAAAAAAAATCCCTTCCCTTCCTAAGTCAACCTCACAAGCCCAAGTTTAAACGAAGGTGCAGCTCACCTCCACTCTGCTACAGCTTGATCACACCAGGCTCCCGCACACTGCAGAGGGAGCACATATCAACAGCATTTAGGACATGAGCACATGAAGGTCACACAGGATTTATTTCCCTCAGCGGGATGGAGCACTTAGCTTGATGTCAGAAAGACAGAGTGCTGTGGATGTCCTGTTATAGGTCCCCTTGCTTGGTTTCCCCTTGAGCCAGATCTGGGCCATATATTGAGGGTAAAATTCTAGGGATCCCTGTTCCTGCCTGGTGGGGTACTCCAGCCCAATATGTGAGCGGCCCCAAGCCTGCATCACTGAGCATGCTGGCACAGGTCGTGCCCCTGCTGTCCATAGCTGCAGCAGGCTGAGGTTTAGCAGGTCCACCCAGCTCCGTGCTTCCCTCTCCTGCATAAGAGATGGCCCTGCTTATACTGCATCCACCTGCTCACTCCACAAGGACACAGCTGAACAGGCTGTGGCTTGGGCAGATTCAAAGATGAGCCTGGATCAAGTTTTAGCCTCTTAGCTGCGAATATCAGCCCAGAAATAAGAAAGCAGTGTTACGTTTAATGAAGCAGCAGTCCAAATCCAAAGTGAACTTGGAAGCACTATGTGCAGCCCAGTGGCAGTGTCTGTCCAGCAGGCACAAGGCCCTGGACTCCATCTCCATGACTGGAAAAAAGGAGGCAAATGAGCCAAGCATACACAGGCTGGAGAATGAGGACATGGGTAGACTCGCAGGATGAGAAGTTCTGCCCCGAAGGGAGGATGAAGTGTCTGAAGAGCAGGCCAGGCCAGACCCAGTCCAGCTAGGAGGACCCTGGAGGTTATAGATGGCTCCCTAGGTCTCAGAGGTCAGAGAGGAAAAGCAACGCCACCCATGCCACCTGTGCAGAGGATGGAGAGGGACAGGACCAGCTATTTAGTGCTACAATGTGCATGCCACTGCTTGGCTACCATGTTGTCCTCTGCCTCTCCGCCCCACTGCAGGGGGAGCTCTCTGTGGCCATGAGCCAGTGCACCAGGCCACTTGCATGTTCTCCATGCAACCAGGGGGCATGTGGACACATCCCTGAATAGGCTCTGAGCTAGGGAGAAACTCAGCCTGCACGTGCTGCTCAGGCTGCCCAGGAAAGCCATCTGCATTCATTTGTCTGAATAAAAAGTCAAACTGGTGCAAGTGCCCAGTGTGCCCTGCCAATGTGGACCACAAATTCTTGGGCTCAGTGCTTTGATTTTAATCCTGTGGCTCCCCGGGACCACCTGGGCATGTGCTCCAGTGGTGCATCTATCTGAGGGCACCAAGGTCTGGGGAGCAGATGAACTACAGCACCAAAGCCGTGATAAAGGAAGGATGTCAGAGCCAGGTACAGTGGTACATGCCTGAATTCTCAGCACTCTGTGACACTGAGGCAGAAGGATCCCAAGCTCTAGCCCGGCCTGGGCATCTTCCTTAGTGAGATCCTGCCTCAAAACTACAAAAATGAAAATACCTCAATGCAAAGGCCCTAGGTTCAGCCTCCAGTATGTTAAAAAGGGGGTGGAGGGACATGGGGTCAAACCATTTGAGAAAGACTGCCTTGCTATACTGAGGCCAGTCTAGGGGACGCCAAGCAAACCTGAGCGGACTGCTGCACCTGAACTATGCAGCTGGCTCCAGTGTACACAACCAGAGCTAAGCTGTCTTAGGCACTCTTCGCTTGTTGCTGGGACAAATGCCTGACACTCAAAATGAGGGAAGGAAAGATTTATTTAGCTGACAGTTACTGGAGGTTTCAGTCCATATTCAACTGGCTCCAGGGCAGAGTGGCACATGGCAGAGGGAAACCTTTCGTGGTGGCAGCTAAGAGCAAGAGAGCAGGGGAGGAGTAGCAGCAGCTCAAGCAACTAACTTCTCTTCCTTCCTTACATTGAAGTGCAAATCACCTGCCCCAGGGGAGGTGCAGCACCCACACCCACAGTAACCAACCACAAATTCCAGAAGCCACCCTATGACTGCATGAGGCTTTGGTGGGACACCTACACACAAACCATAAGCCCAACACAGGCTCCTCAAAGGCTGAGATGTGCAGAGGGACACCCCAAAGCCACACTGCCTCCTAGAAGCCATCCTTTTCTGTCAAAGAAGCTCATGCCCCAGAACTTCTCCCCTGGCTTCTGGTGCTGCTGGGCCCATGAGGCTTCCATCCGTCAGGGCCTGGGGCTCTGCCTGCCTCTGAGCAGGAAGACCAGGAGGGCAGCGTCATGGCAACATAAAGGCAATTGTACACACCCGCTTTCCATATGCTTATTAAGCAGTAGGACACAACAGGGCATGAATTATTATGCAATAACTCGTGCCTGGAAGCAATCTGAGACACAAAAGTTGAAGGATTCATCATTATCATATATTCAGTTCTATTTTTCTTTCTCACACCATAAAACATCATGTCTAAATCTCCTAAAACCATCATAGGTGCATCAAAAAGTGCACTGGGCTATCAACTTCGACAGTTTAAGATAAACCAGCTGCTGAGCAGGAAACACTCTTAAGAGTTTTCTACTTAGGTATTAGTGCTACTGCTGGGAGATGATGATAAATATTCTGTGTTTTATTCCTGCTGAAAAAAAAAAAAAAAAAAAAAAAAAAACACAGAAAATAAAGATAAGGACACTTTTCAAAAGGTCCAAAAGCTTGTGAAAACCGTGGTGTGTCTTTATCAAGCAACCAAAAGGCAGAGGGCATCCTCAGTGCTGGGCTGCAGGTGGCGTCCCTGGTGCTACACTGCTGACCCAGTATGACTCAGGAGGGCACACTGTTCCAGCACAAGGATGTAGACAGGCCCTCAGTAACAAGGCTTTGGTGACACACTGATGTGAGGGGTGGCCCTGCATCCCCATGTGAATGCTTATGTGGCTCCCTCCCAGGCCTAATGAGGAGACTCCAGGGACAGGCCACAGCATCACTGTGGCAGGTTGGGATTCTATGGCCACAAATTTCCAGGAAGCCAATGATGGTCAGGCCCAGCTGGAGGAGGTGGCTCGTGACAACAGACACCTGCCTGGGTCGTGTGGCTACAGCAGAGAAATAAGTGATGCTAGAGAAATGTATATTCAATGTCCCCACTGCCTGGAGGAGAAATGCATCTTCTCATCATGTTCCCCTGACAGAGGACAAGGCCCTGAATTAGGGACAACCAGGAGGCAGGATGACAGCATACACAGAGTGGCTTTTGCACCCTACAAGAAGCCTGATCCTCTCTGACCCAAAAAGCCTCAGTCACCCTAATCCCTGCACAATATCCACCGCAATATTCACCCCAGTACCAGCTCTGATAAGCCCCCACCCCCATGCCTTTGGATCCCCAAGGACACTGCAGCAGAACAGCAGAAGTCACCAGAGTTGGAGGACACGCCAGCCCTGCTGCCACCAGCTCTGCCCCCTTCTAGCATCTCATTCTAGTAACCCCAAAGCCCCATGTTCTCTGTCACAGTGCTCTGAGGCACCCTGAGAGTCACAAGAAACAGGAAACAGGAAGTGTGCAGTGCAGACCTGATCCAAAGCAGAGCCTGTAAGGGGAGAGGCTGATGTCACAGGGCAGGCTCGGTAAACACGTCCAGGGTCCCAGGACTTTATGTGGCTTGTGCATTTGTCCCTCCCTGGAGGGTGCACAAGGCCCTCATGTGAGCCATGGACTTTGGCCAGCAGCAATGCCTGGTGTTGGTCACCAGCTGCAATGATATCTTACACAGGTGCGAGCTGTCTCTGAGGAAACCAGAGACAGGAATGTGAAATCTGCATTTTTCTGCTCAAATTTTCTGTAAATTTAAAAATAGTGAAACCTACAACGCAAAACAATAGCACAGTGCAGCCTCTCTGCTATGTCTAGCCCAGCCTGAGCCCTGGGTCCCTCGCATGCTGTACCAAAATCACTCCTTGGGGAAGGGACAGCTGCAGAGGTCAGGCTGGTGGAACTATCCTGCTGGTGTCAGAGAGGAAGAGCAGCAGGCATCTAAGCAGGTAAGCAGGGTACCCCAGAGTCCAGACTTCGCAAGAGCAAAAGCATGTGGCCACTTGCCGGGCTCAAGGTGGCCACAAAGGCAAGACTGCTCTGAGAAGGACAGAGGAAGGTGTAGTAGGGGCATCAGAGGGAGAAGATTGTAGGCCCATGAGGAAGTTGAGCAGGACAGGGCTACCGTACTGTGGGTATGGTCAGTGGCCAGTGTTACAGGAATCTCTGTCCCCTGGAGCCCTGGGGGATGGGCAGCACACAGAGGTCAGGGGCCCAAAGACACACTTGAAGGGAAGATTCTGTCTGAAACAAGCAGATGTTCATGGGACTTGGAATGATCACATGCAGTAGCTGATGGACAACCAGCCAGAGCTCAGGAGCACCTGCAGTGGGCACCCATGTGAGTTCCACTGTGCATAAGCGCCAGAGGCAGATGCCAGCTGGCTTCCACAGCTACTGTATGCACCTGGTCCTGATGGGTTCTCACGTGTCTCCAGCCAGGGATGAGATGGCATGACGGAACACCTGCACTCTTCACATGTCCTTCGGAGGAGAGTGAACCAGCTCGGGCCCACGCACCGTGGAGCTGGGAGAAATGAGCTGTCAAGCCCTGACGACCCGTGCAGGAACATGAAATGCAGATTAACCGAATGAAGCTAATGAAATGGCTGCACACTGCAGGATCCCTACTCTACAACTCCCTGGAAGGCAAACTGCAGACAACACAGAAATCAGGGGTTTCCAGGGGTAGGGGGCAGGGAGAGACGAATGACCAGAGCAGGGGACTTTTGAGGTAGGGAAGCTATTCTGCATAGCACTCGCATGAAGGTGCACCTTACTACAAATCTGTCCAAACCCACAGCATGCACAGTGCCAAGCTGAATGCTGGGCATGGCAGCACAGACATGGTGGCGCACACATGTGATCCTGATACCTGGGAGGCTGAAGCAAGAGGATTGCTGTGAATATGAGGCCATCCTAGACGATACAGGAAGACTCCATCTCAAAAAAAAAAAAAAACAATATTAAGCACAAGCCCAGCCAGCCCAACTCAGCTCTCTCCTAAATAATAACTTATCTGTTTCAGCTCACCCATGCTAATAGCAGGTGGTAATGGGAAGCTTGGGGGTGAGGACACAGTATATGGGAGCTGCCTACTTGCTGCTTGGTTCTTCTGCAAACAGGAAATGTTTTTAAAAAATAAAATCTGTTAAGTGGTAAAAAGCACAGAGCACAGGTTCCTGCACACAGCTGGCCCAGACTCCTGCCCTCCCTCAGGAAGAGAGATCCTTGTGCATTCTGGACCCACTGCTCTCCATCCCACAGAGGCTGCCTCTTCTGCTCCTGGCAAAGTGGGCCTCTTCACAGAGTACAGGATGCCCAGAGCTGTCTTGCAGCAAGGGTGGGCTGGGACCTGCCGAGGCCATTGGAGCTGGGAGCTGTGCTCTCCTAGCCAAGGTGGGCCAGACCAAGCCACGCAGGCAGAATCGGTTGTTCCCAACACCCTGTCCGTGCCTGCCTCAAAAGGTCCATACCTAGTCCAGCTGATAGCTGATCCATGAACTGCTTCAGATGTGGGCTGGCTCCCGAGTGCTAGGTAAACGAGCACACTCATTTCCTCACTATTAGCACAACTACACAGAGAAGTGAGTACAGTGCTTCAAATTTACTTGTGTGTTGGGGGGGTGGTATCAAAGCTCCCAAGAGGAGGAGTCTTCTCTAAGACATCACAGCCCAAGCAGCATGCACACACAGCACCAGACTGGTCCCTCTTACCTTTGGGCCCACAAGTACTGCTGCATAGAAAGGGCCTAGTACCATCTGCTACAAACCTCAGAAGCACCGTGGCTGTTTTCCCACAGTCCCCTGCACAGCCTGAGCATCTTGGTCCTTGGAAGCTGCAAGGGATAGCGGCAGGTAGTGCCCTTGCTCCTATGTCAGCCACAGCATTTTCAGAGCTCCCTGTATTGCGTTTAGAGGCACAAGGCAGAGGAGGGGCTGGGATGCGGCTCCATCTGGTGGGAAGGGAGTGCTGGCTGGTGCTGACCCAGGCTGCCCAAGGCCTCTGTGCGGATTTGTGGTGAAGGGCACGCTCCACCCCAAGGCCACTGCTCAGCAGGCACTGCACCGAGGAACTGCCAGGCGTGCGCGGGAGGAACAAAGACGGATGGGCCATGCCTGGTCTTAAATCACACAGGGTGACAGGCGTTCTGCACATGATCCATGGGCAGTGGCCTGGCAAGCGGCATTAATCTGTGAGAGCTGGTGACAGGGAAGGCTCTAGGTGCCCTGTCCTCTGCGAATTGCTGCCATGGGGCCTGCAGTGGCTCCATTCAGATGACGGCGGTGGCCTGGGCTGCTCCAACCCATGTAATGGGCTCACCCCACATGGTAACCTCATGCCTTTGTCTACATGAGCTCTCGGCTGCAGCCCACAGCCCTGTAGAGAGGATCCACAGCAGCTTGTTCCGAGGGGCCAGGCAGGTCACAGTGCTGGAGGGTTGGGGACCCATCTCTTTCCATCCTGTCCCTCAAACCCCTGACCAGGCCTCACCAGTGACCAGTGGGCAGCAGAGCCAGGCTTTCTGGGCTCTGTGACAGGCCACTACATTTGTGCTTCTCCTCCAGGTGGGGCAAAGCCTCTGCTGTAGGCAGAACAGGACTATGGTTCTATGCAGGGAACAAGACCTGGGCCTGGAGCCCCCAGTCCTCCACCTCCTAAGAAGATCCTAGCTTCTTAAAGAACCTGGTTCTGGCCCATTGAGGCACTGTGCATCAGAACAACACACTGTACGGTTCTTCAGGAAACTGGGCCAGAGGGTCCTGGAGAAGCAGGCTTGGGAAACAGTCCTCCTTTCTCTACGGCCTGCCTGTCCTGAGGTGCTCTCCCAAGGAGCCCAGCCTGGCCCATGAGTGAGGGCCAGGCTTCTCCTGCCCACTTCCTCCAGAGGCCCCCACCCACTGTCCCCACTGCCCCATGGCCAGCCCAGTCCAGGCATCCCAGATGTCCTGAAGCCAGACTGCCTGAATGAATGGATGTCTTCACCACAACATAGCAGCAAGGAACATGGCTGTGCCTGCTGAGTCCTGCTGAAGCTGTCCCTTCCCCCTGCAGGGTCACTCTGTTCTGGACCTGTACAGTGCAGGATAGTGCTGAGTCCTAGGGCAGCACTGTGACACGGTATTACCTCTGTCCTTATAGACAGAAGCAAGAACTCTAGTCAAAACCACAGCTGCCCCCGCCAAGGCAGAACAGAGTCAGCCAGTAGCACAGGGCAAAGCTACCACAAGTCTGTCACTTCCTCCTGGAAGAATCAGCTACCCTGTCAAGGCAGGCAGGAGCCAGGCAGCGGTCTTCCTGCTGGAGTCACCCTTATCACAGTACCCCGCCCCACCTGTGCAGCACTGGGCATCCCCAGCCTATGACCAGGTCACACAGGGCACAGAGCATGCTGGGCACTGTGGCTGCCAGATGCGACAAAGCACCTGTCTACCTCATGGGAAACCCTGACAGATGCGTTTCCCTCTGCACAACCTTTTTTTTTTTTTTTTTAGTGTATTTAGTGCAGGCTCTCATTATGCAGCTCAGACTCGTAGTGATTCTCCTGTTTTCAGCTTCCCATTCAGCTTCCCAAGCACTGGGATTACAGGCGCACATGTCACCACACCCAGTCTCAGCTGCCATCTCAGCATGTTCCAGGGCCAGCGCTGGCATTGTACCCCAGAAATTGAACCCCGGTCCCTGTGTCTGCCTAAGCACATAACAAATGTTTTAACAAAAGGAAACACAGACCCCATAAGTCAGCCCAGCATCGCCCTCCACAGCTGTTGCTCCTCAATATTCACCTTCACCCAGCTACCCTGGAAAGGGGCCCCATGCAGACCCATTTGGCCACTTTCCTGGACCCTCATGGAAATCAGTGCTGGAGACGCACAACTCCTGTCATCCCGTAGCCCCTAGTTGCTACAGGAGGCTGAGAACCACAGGAGGGGGGCAGGGGACACCCTGCTCATGCACCCCTTCTTGGACACTGCAAGATGGCTGCTCAAAGATAGTTCATTTGATTGATTCACTGAGTCACCCAGCCAAGTTCCAGGATGACCAGTTTCCTAATTCCTCTCCACATCCAACTCTCTTTGCAATGGTGGTCCAGCAACAAAACCCTGTCCCTGCACAGGCAGCGGCAGGTCAAGGGGACAAAGCTGGGGTGATAGAAGGCCTCCGAGGGCCTTGACTGCCAGCCCGAAAGGCGACATGTGGGTGAATGGAGTGAGCCCGGGTCAGTGCAGGCACCACACAGACTTGATTGGCCCACGCATGTGAGGCAGTGTCTTCTGACACCATCAAGCCTATGAGATGCAGGGCTCCCTCCCCACAAGAAAGCTGCAGAAGGCTATACAGGCGAATCTGAGGTGCAGCTGGGCAAGAAACACAAGGGGTCATGAGGGAAGGCTGGGTGTGAGAGGCTGGCAGCTGCTGGACTACAGCATCATCTCTACAGAAAGACATGTGGGGCCAGCACACCGGGGGTAAGGCAGGTGGGGTCCCACACAGACTCACCGGCGGTGTGGTAGGTCCTGTGAGGACACCAAGCCCAGCAAGTAGACGTTCACAGTCCTCCATCAGCTGCAAGACCTGAAAGTGCAGGTTGCTTTAACTGCAGGGCCTGAATGTGGGCTCTTCACCCCTGCAGAGCCCCCAGGGGCCATCGGTGTTGCTGAGGTTCTCAGTTAATTCCTAGGAAACAGTCTTCTAGTACACTTTCTATTTGCAGGTCTCCATTTACGGTGCAAAATACTTTGACAAGGCTCTTGTTTTTAAATAACCCCATTTATGTCTTTCAGTGTTTCAGAGTAATTAAGCTTCCATTTTTCACTATTTCACAAGAGCTCAGGTTCTATCCCAGGCAGTCCTGCAATTACCCATCCATTCATTTAGCATCAAGGATTTTATCTGGAGAGAGACAGGGGCTTTCAGTTGTTTCCTGGAATTTTCCATAGAAGATTTCTGCAAGAGCTACAGAGAGGGAGAACCCAGCTCGGGAAATGTCCGAGGCTCGCTGGCTTGCAGGTTCCCCTTTCAGCCTCAAGAGGAAAGGTCTGATAGGGTCTGCAGACCTGATCCTTTGGGATAGGTGCAACCTGTGAGCCACCCGCACTGCACCTCCCAAGAATCTGGTGTCAGTGAAGTCTTCTGGCTGCAGAACACTCCAGCCACGGCTTCACAGAGCTCAGACAAAGGCAACACAAAACCTGGGCATTGCAATTTACTCACTGAGCTGTGTAGCTTATTTTGTTTCTTTGGTGATTTTTATTTTTATTTTTTTAATTTTTAAATTTGGCTCAGAAATTTCTCAAATTTATTTATATTCAGCTACCCAATTACCTCACTTGCCAGTCTATTAAAACCTACCCACCATCCACCCATCCATCCATCCACCCACCAATCCATCCATCCATCCACCCATCCATCCGTCAGTCTGCCCATCTGTCCGTCCGTCCATCCATCCGTCCGTCCATTCATCCATGCAATCACCCACCCATCCATCTACATACGCATCCATGCATCTATGAATCTGTCCATCCACGTGTCCATCTATCCATCGCCTGCGCACCTACCCATTCATCCTTCTATTCACCCACGCATCCATTCGCCACCTATCCACACACCCCCATCCATATATCCATGACTGAACCATCCATTCACCCACCCATTCATTTATTCATTTTAACCACCCGCACGTCCTTCCTTTCTCCCTCTATCACCCACCCCTCCATGTATTTGCAAGCCATCCACACCTACCCACTGCCCATCCACCCACCCAGTACACCCATGTACCATGCCCTGAGTTAAATGCCAAGGGCACAATGATGAATAGAGGACAAACTTCTGGCCCTCGGGACATCTGTGGCCTGGTGGGAGAATGAGCTGTAACATTAACATCTACTTCTCTAATCGGTCAGTTCTAGGTAGAAAAGAAAATGGGAGTTGAAATAACAAGAAAGATCTGCTTTCCATCAGTGGTCAAGGAAGGCTCCCAGTAATGTAAACTGAGGCCAGGAAGACAGAAAGACAAGAGGAGTCAACCAGGAAAACGTTCCAGAGGGAACAATGCACAGGGAGAAAAGGCACCCAGCCTGTGCCCCAGTCCTCAGACCAAGCTCCCCACTTCACAGACGACCCATGTGGACCCAGAAAGCAGACCCCTCCCCACGTGCTGGGACACTCTCTTATTTAACCACTAAATTACCCAGACAGGCAGGCTGGGATTACAGGTCCTTATAACAACTCTGTCTATAACAGTAGTCCCACATCAGTGGGACTGTGACACAGAGACCCTGAAGGGTGAGCTGCAGGCAGAGCGGGAGATGAAGCCGAGTGAGTGAAGAAATGTCCAGCAAGGTGTGATGCCACAGAGGCCAGGAATGACTGGCAGGAGGTCAGGGAAAAAGAAGGCGCACAAGAGGGAGCAAGGCCCCCGGCAGCAGGGCTGCAAATGGGTGGGGCGCCAGGAATTCAGCATCATCTGGATTTGGGAGGCGCCAGAGGTCACCCACTCAGCCTTCTGTGCCGGCCAGCCTAGAGATGCTCTGGGCCCACTCCAGCTGGTTCTCATAGAGAGCAAGGATGTCCACACTCAGTGGCCAGAGCAGAGCCAGGTCTGCTAGTAAACAAGTCCCAGGCTGTGGGCTGTGGGGTGTGGGAATCACGAGCAGGGACTATAGGCAGGGAACTATCACGTTTCCTTTGTTCCTTGGATAGGCTTGGGAAGGGCTGGGCATCTGATGTAAGAGCCAGCTGGCAGGGTGACCTCTGAGGTGGCCTGCAGGCGGCAGGGGCTCAAGGTGCAGAGCGGGATTCAAGTTTGGTGGTGTGCGACAGGCAGACAAGATCAGCACGTTGCAAGCAGAAGCGGGGCCACTGCATGCTGGAGGACGCCCTTCCTGCTCTGCCCGGCCCTGCCCCACACTCCAGTTCTCCACCCACATCCCTTGGACCTAGAGTGGCCCATTTTCTCCTCATTCTTTTTTTCTTTTTTCTCATTTGCTCGGCCCTCCTTCACCCGGTATCTTTCCACCCTGATCTGCACTCCCTGCCTGTCTCCTTCTGGAGGAACAGGTGACCCAGGGACAGCATAGTGGCAGAGAGCCTGCTCCTTCCCCTCGCTGCTGTGCTAGGCTCCTTCCAATGCACAGCCAGCCTGACTCTGGTCACTTGCTGACACACCGACATCTGTTGGGGGCTCAATGCCAGGCACGAATCTCAGCATCCCAGGTAAGGCTTACGGAGCTTGGGGACATGCACAGCATTCCAAACACCACTCATCTTCCACGGTTGATCAACAAGTCCTGGCATGCTGACCCCGCCCGCAGGACACACCAAGACAACTGAGACTGGGCATAGTGGCAAGAGCCTATAGTCCTAGCTCTGGGGAGGCTGTAAACAGGCAGATCACTACAAGTCCAAACTAGTAGTGCGACCCTGAACCCCTGTAGACTCTTCCCTAAAATTAAAAAAAAAAAAAAAAAAAAAAAGCAAGTCATAGGAGCCTGTAAAGCTTAGAATGGGTGGGGACAATGCCCTGCTCTTGGCAGATGACAGGGGTCTCTCTCTCTTTTTTGAGACTGGCTACCTTACCCAGTCTCAACTGCCATCTCTGTGCCCCAGGGGCAGGGCTGACACAGCAGGTCCAGGGATGGAACCCCAGCTCCTACGCCTGTTTGCAGGTGCTTTAATCCACTGAGCTATCTGGCCGGCCCTGATAGGGGTCCTTCTTAAAGCCAGGCATGGAAGAGGGGAGTGCAGCCCCAGCACATCCACAAAGAGTGGTGATTGCATTAGTCACCTGGTTCCCAGGCTCCAACAGCACTCACCCTGGCACAGGAAAGTGGGATTCCCAGTGACCTCACTGGACTGCAGGGGCATGGCACAGACAACAAGTCCACGACCTCTGCCCTGTCTCACATCCACCTCCAAGTTGATGGCCCTCACACTGCTCGGTCATAGCCCAGCTGCCCAGGTCAGGCCAACCAATGAGACTTCTCCTGGGGGCCGGAACAAGGGCCAGTGTCACCACCCTGTTCTGCCTGCACTGATCTCTGGCCCTCGGGAGAGGAAGCTCTGCCATGGCTAGCCCCACCCAGAGAAGATGCAGGAGGCTCAGCTTTGGGGGTCACCACGGGTGCTGAGATCCTGGCACACACGACGCCCCTTGAGCAATGTCCTCACCCTTCTTCTGCTGCCTTGTCACCTACCATAAAAACCACAGGAGAGGTCTCAGGGCAGACGTGGCACTACGGCTGGTCTGGAGCTCACAGGCCTCACGAGCCACTGGTCACAAGGCCTCCCAGTCTTAAAACTGGTGACATTGGCCACGAAGGTTAAGGACAGCGCTGTGTTCCCATGTTTGGAAGTCACCAGCAGGTCGCGAATCCACTTCCGGGCTTGGGGCGCAGTTCCCAAGGCCCTGGATAATGGACACGGCTTTACCACGCTCCCTCCATGGAATTGACACATGTCCACTTCCTCTGACAAATCAAAGAGGGACAGTGTGGCCGCCCTCTTCTCTCCCAGAAGGAGAGCAGTCAGACAGAGGGCAGTTTCCTTAGACAGAGGTGGCAGAGGGAGTATCAATCTTAGAGCTATCTGGGCCCTGATAACTCTTACTACAGCTGGGGAAGCTGAGGCATCAGTGGAGACACAGCATCTGCCGGGCGCCTGGCCAAGTACAGCACCAATGCCACAGCCCCTGCAGCTTATCTAGGGGGAGTGGGCACCAGGCGAACACAGCACAAAGCTGGAACCCACAGAAGAAGCAAAAATGGAGCTGCAAGCTCAGGGTCCAGGGCCCCAGAGGAGCGAGAGAGGCAGCAGTGTGAATGTGTGATGGTGGCCACGGTGGAGGTAGCCCAGTCCCGACCTCTGGGACCACGAGAGCCTGACACAACCTGGGATGGGGACAGTGCACAGAGGCTGAGCCACAGCTACACCACAGCACAACACAGTCCCAGGGCAGCTCCAGACAACGGGTTCCCAGCCCTGCCTGGGACAGCACCACAGAGATAGCATGCAATGACTCATGTTGTCTCTCATGTGGAGATGGATGAGGCCACACCACAGAGGACAGAGGTCATGAGAGAAGGAGCTGGAGCCTGCAGCGGTTCTGCTCACTTTATTTCCTTCACAATCTCAGGAGAAAGGTGAGTTAACATGGGAGTGGGGGCGGGTGGAGAGATGGGACAGTGCGATAAAGCGGGGTGCTGTCAGACTCTCGGGAGAGAGACAGATCTGGAAAGGAATCTCCTCCGTGGCTGCAGATGCGCAGCTCTGTCAAGGGATGGACAGAAGCATCTGGGAGGAGTTAGAGAAGGATGTGGTACTTGAGAGCCCTGGGGACCCTGTTGATGACCAGCCTCCCATCATAGCTCAGGGATGCAAACAGCCATGGGTCGGCTGAGGACCAGTCCACGGCATACACACTGTCCTCATGCTCCTCATAGGTCGCGATGACATTGTCCTGCAGGGGCTCCTTACTCCTATAATGCAAGAGACAGCTGTGAGTGAGACACAGGGTGGCTGAGGCTGCCACAGAGGGAGGGTGGGCCGGGCTAGCCCTGTGTGTCCTCTGTAGGAGCCCTGGGCTCACATGGCCCCCAAGACTGCAGCACAGCAGAGGACGCCCCCTTACGCACAGTACGGCTCTCAGACGCCCAGGGACTAGGTGCTGCATGCCACATGGCCCCTACCTCTCCTCTGCACGGTGTTCCTCCGGGTCGCTGACATCATCGTCATCCACCAGGTGGCCAAAGGGCTCCGAGGAGATGGACACCATGTTGGACAGGATGACCCTGCTGTCACTGCTGCCTGTGAGGACCAGCTGGTCATGTGAGTGGTTGTAGCGGACACTCCACACCCTGCAAAGGGCATGGGAGGCTGCTGAGGTAGCAGGCAAGCCCGTGCAGCTGACCGTGCCAGACTAGGTTGCACTAGCTGTCACTATCTCGAGTCACACACTGGGGCTGGCGTCAGGGACTGCACAGCAGGTGTCAGGCCCACTATGTGCTGTTCTCAGGTACTCTTAGGTGCCAGCAAACAGACACAGAGGATTGAATATCAGCTCATAAGGCAAAGGGTGAGGAATCACTGCTCTGCTCAGTGTTTGACATGGCTGTTCTAGAATTCCAGGCAAAAGCTGCTCACCCAGAAGAACGCATGAATGAGCCACTACTGGAGTGCGGAGCCAAGCCTCAGAACGTGTCCCGGCCGAGCACAGCCACAGGACCTCAGACCAGACCTTGGTATTTCTGCAGGGGACGCTGGGCTTGGAGAAACACCACAGCCACAGGCGAGGGAGCCTGGGGAGCTGAGCCTCCCTCTCATGCCAGGCCACAGTAGGCCTGGGAGTGGGGGGAGGGGGACAAGGGGCCACATCCAGCATGGCCACATAGCTGTCCTCCACATTGTGCAGGACTCAGGGCCTCAGAGGGGAGCAGAGCCACTGTACCGTTCCCCTGCCAACAGTGAGGGCCCTGATGACAGCCCCAGCTCCTCTTCCTCTGGACTTCCTTGCTGTGTACCTGTGCGCACACACTCACGCACACATGCACACTTTATTTCACACACAGAAAAGACGCATTCCTATATGCTATCCTACAGCATGGTCTTTCTACTCATTTAACAAAAAGTACCCAGCATATGGTAAACACAAGATAATATTTTGGAGCGAATGAATGATCCTGGGCATCCTTCCACATCCATCCGTGCACAGTAACCCTCATTCATTTGTCCTGACAGTGGCACCATCTCTGTGGCATGGATGTCACCTAATTTACTTAACCGATCCCCTATGATGGACATTTGGGTCGCTTCCAGTTTTCAAGCACTGCAAACAATGCTGTGTGAACATCTGTGCGCATTTATTTTTGCATACTTGAACCGGCACTGTTTCAAGAGAAAACAGAATCTAATGTTTTTCTTCTTTTCCTGCGCTTATAAATCACATTCAGATTTGGAATTACTGTTTCTTTAGGAAAAATAAAACTGGGTTGATTGAATGATTCACGCAGCACAAACGGAGCTGGTTTGTGCCTTTCCAAATGGTAAAGTAATTAGCAAAATAAATTACATAATCCCGCTTCCCTAAAGTGGCATGCAAAAGAGTCACTGTACCAGTGGGAGTGTTCCTCCAGGGTCTTGACGGGCTCAGTGACATTCCGGGTGTCCCAGAACTTCACCTTGCAGTCGTCCCCACAGCTTGCTAAATAGTACTGCTTATTGGGATTGAAGTCAAGGTCACGCACCAGCTGTCCATGGGCATTCTCTATACAGTAGATCTGGCTGAGGACAGAGGGAAAACAACACAGCACTCGTGTTACATGCTGGCCTTGCCCCCGTCTCCCAGGGCTGTGCCCGGTGTGGATACCTGGGTCCCCTGCTCGCACAGGCTGGGCAGAAGGTTTCAGAAGCCAAAAGACTCCCATAGCAGTGAGGTGGTTATAGTGTCCCAAGACCACATCTGACCCCCCAGGCGAGGTGCTGGAAATGATGCCAGCTTGCTGCCATCAGTATGTGACCTACTGTCGTGGCAGTGACAGTACGCCAGAGGTGCGATGAAAGCCACCAGGAGCAGGATGGGCTTCTCTGGAAGGACACCTAATGGGCTGAAGAAGGGTGCAGGATAGGAAGGGAAAGGAAAAGAGCTGGAGCAGCAGACAGGGCCAGGTGTGCTGTAGGCACCAGGAGATGTGTGCAGGGAGACAAAGACAAAGCGGAAAAGGCTCCATAGACCACCAAGGAGGCAGTGGTGTTATCGCTATCCATACTCCTTGGGGTGAAGCTGCTGGAGGGCCCAGAGTGAGCTGCAGGGAAAGGGATGTTAGAAATTAGCCAGAGGCTCGTGGTGCATGCATGTGCGCGCGCACACACACACACACACGAAGGCACATACATGCTCACCTACATGTACACATGCACACACACATTCACGCATGTCTAATGTGCTCCCAGCCCCTCACAAGGCCTAAAATCAAGCCAGGCGCAGTGGCGCATGCCTGTAATCCCAGCACTCGGGAGACTGAGGCAGGAGGATTAGTGTGAGTTCTGGACCAGCCTGGGCTACAAAAGTGAGCTCAAGGGCAGCCTGAACTGCATAGTGAGACCTTGTCTCAAAAGCACCTAAAAAAAAAAAAAAGCCTAAAATCAGAATATCTGACTTATGGCTACTTCCCATGTCATGTACCCAAAATAGGGGCAGGTCACCCAGGCAGGCAAGGACAGCAGGGTGACACGGGCCTGGCCCTCACACTGGCCTGCCTGCTTCCTCTCTCAGGTGGAATGCAAACATCTCTTGCCAAACATCATTAACTTCTGTGCCACCCTGGCTTCCAGGAGCTGCAGGGCTCTGGGCCTGCAATGCTGTCTCTCAGGACAGAAGGCTGCTGGTCTCTGTCTCTGACAGAGGAGAGGAGCTCTGCTCTTGTCACCTTTTCTTCTCACATTGGAGCTCCAAGCCTAAGACATTTTAAGGCTTGAGCTGACTTTTATATCCCATCCTTTTTCAATGACTTAATAGTTTTTTTCCTAAAATAAGAGACCCTGAACTTGAAGATCTCTCAAGTGAAACAAACAAAAGGTATTGAAATGCTAGCACATTTCCCAGGGTGCTAGATAAGCAATCACACAGGCAGTCATTACTAATGTCTCCTCCGACATGAACCCCTAACACCTTCTGGATGAAACATCCCAGGCAGCCTGGCTGGGTGAAGACCAAAGTCGTACGAGAAGGGGAAGAAGGGGTGAGGCCTTTCTTCACTTCCGCCCCACAGCCTACAGGAGTCCGTGCTCCCTCCCAGGCCACCTGCTATACAAGGTCATTGCAGGTCACTACCAACAAAAGCCACATGTGCCTTGTTTTCTGTGGCTTCCTTGTCACATCCTTCAAAGAGCAATGAGGACAGGAGACAGGACTGCAGGACAAGGAGACCAAGGCTGGCACGGGCCAGTGTCATGGCCCGTACCACTGGAGGCTGCCAACAACACAGAGAAGGCAATCCTGCTTTGCACAGAGCTGCTTGGGCCTCAGGAGTGGTGACTGTTTATTTATTAGCCCCTGGGTTTTCAGAGGGGCCTTGGAACTAAATTTTAAAAGTAAGCCCCCGCCCTAGAAGCAGCTCGAGTTATTGCATGATATCCGTCTCTTCAGCTCAGTGATCAATTATGGTGTGCTGAGGGGATAAACTGCATCTTTAAAAAGCTTATGCGGGCGCCTGTAGCCATAGCAACAGACGTCCCACCATCACTCCTGTGCCTATCAAAATCACAACTGGAACAGAAAAATAGCTCTTGTTTGTTCCATTAGAACTGTGGTGGTTGCGGATAATTACTTAAATGACAAAATATGATTGCCCTGCAGGTATGTCTCCTAAAAGCACGAAAATGGTCAAGGACAACTCCTTGAGGGGAATTTTGCCAGGGGACTGCAATTGCCACCTGGCTCATGTGGAGACGGGAGTGTCCTTGTCTCCGGGTCACCTGTGAACAATACTAAGCCCTGGCTGGGCCCAGTGCATGGGCAGTGACACCGGATGGCACAGTCTGCTCAGGTGTGTGGCCTGCCTGCGGCAGGTGCACAAGAATGGTTGGGGTGAGAGTGAGTCCCCACAAAGGTGCACTGAAGACGGACAAACCATGTGCCCCCAAGTCCATCTGGCTCTTAATCACCTCTGCCACCTTCAGTGCCCTTTAGGGAGAGTAGAAGGGGAGAACTGGAGACTGAGAGTCACTGACCTCATGCTGCGCGTGTCCCAGCCACGGAGCGTGGTGTCGTTGGCAGTGGCCACCTGCGTACAGTTGTGATGAGGGCTCCAGCGTCCTGCGGTGAACCTCAGCTGTCCCTTCCCTTCCAAGGACGCAGAGCTGCCCAGCTGCAGACACCAGGGTACGGTTAAGGGAAAAAGGAGAACAATTTGAACTTCTCACAAAAAATTCAAAAGGATATCCTACACTTTTATGCATTTTACAGAAAATAATTATTAGGGTAAACTAGGAAGCTCTTTGTTTTCTTCCCTGAAAAACTGTTCGAACCTTATTGGGGGGGGGGGGGGGAATAGGGGGGACTATAACAGTGAGAACAGCAAAAAATAGAAAGTGTATTAATAGGCCTCCATTACGGAGGACTTGCTTGCAGGCCTGTGATTAGAGACAATTGGCTCAAACTTGAAGAAAACAATAGGAAAGAATTCACACATCTGGTTTCCCCAAGACAGACACAAAAGGAGTCCACATGGCCAGTTCTGAGAAACAAAGGGACGCACACATCTGCTTAATCAAATACTGCTGCCAGCGCACCTCCTCTTCCGCCCTCCTCCCGGGGAGGGTGCCCAGACCACACAGGCCCTGAAGCGCTCCCTCCTGGTCCTCACGGATCCACCCAGGGGCATGCTGTGCACAGCCCTGGCACACTAGCCATGCTGTTCTTTCCTGTTTGGAGTCTGAGCACTGTACATGATGACTTCTAACAGCAGACAGCATCAAGGGTGGCATGATCTGTGCCTCTTCCTCAGCCTCCCCCAGCCTATGCCAGTCAGTGCTTTTCACTTGATTCAAACTCTCAGAGCCATGCTCTGGGACAGACACATGGCCATGAACCCGGGGCACCAGGGATGCGAGGGAGTGCAAAGGTCCAGCCCCGGGCCTCTGGCACCAGCAGCCAAGGCGGGGTCCAGGGAGTCTAGCTGGAAACCAGAGCAGAGGGGACTGGGCAGCACAGGAAGTGGTGCTCTGGGAAAAATGCAGAGGTCACAACCTGCTGGCATAAACAGCAAGAAGGAGACAGAGACCAGTCCCTCAGCTAGGGCAGCCTCTGTGTGTGGTACAGGCTGGGGACATGCATGGCACTGAGAGCACAGTGCGAGGGCTGTGACGGCACTGAGACCAAAGCCTCCAACACATGCATGGCCGGCAGCACGTTGTCAGGAGCATGGGTGCTACTGTGAGCATGTGCCAGCCACTGTGGGCCGCTGCTGTCCCTTGGGCAGGACACAGCACAGCAGCCCATGGGCCAGTGCATGACAACTGAGGGCACATGGGGTGGCTCAGCTCTAGCTGCAGCCCAGTGAGGAAGGTGCTGAGCAGGCAGGGAGGGCAGCTTGGTGGTGGGAAACTGCCCCCAGCGTATGAGCCCCAAGGAGACAGGAAGCCAGTGAGGGCCGTCAAGATATACTCAAGGGGAACCAGGACAAGGCTGTGGTGCGAAGAGCAGAAGTGACTCTAGAGCTGTGCTCTTAAAACACTGGTTGGGTGCTCCTGGCTTTAACCTTTGCAACTCAGAACTGGGTTGACCTTTAACCTCCACACTGACAATACAGGGAAAGCTCTGTAGTGCCCCTTTTGAAATTAAAAAAAAGCCAGAATGTGTTCACAAGCACCACGGCAATTTGCAAGGAGTCAGTTATGAGGTTCGTGATTACCCTTCAGTGACAATGTAAACGCCAAAAAAATAAGATGAGCAAGCTGGATAAGGAAAAGGCTGGTCACATGGCCAACTCTGATTTCTAATCAACTTCCTGTTAAGCACACTGAGTCCCTACCAAACTCCTCAAAAGATGGGGCTTAAGGTCTCTGGCCTTACTGTCATCCAGGGCTCTCTCTGCACACTGAAGACATCCCAGTAACAACGAATGGGCAAAGCTAAGCTCTGGCTGGAGCACTCATCAGCTGAGGCAGCCAGGGAAACAGAGGTCAGCGGCCAGCAGTGGCCAGGATGGCTTGGAGGACGCCCCCCAGGGTGTGTGGCCAGCAGACCCTTCTCCAAGCAGTCCCATGACCTTGCTCACTCCTGTCTTGCTAGTTCTGACAAAAGCACTCTGCAGAGTTGTGCAGGACAGGAGCAGGGAGTCAGGGCACCCCAGGCCAACACTTAGCAACAAACTGAGGAAACTAAGTTCTTGTCTGTCCACCCAAGAGCAGCTGAGGGCAAAGGGCACTGTCCCCAAAGATCCAGATGCTCCAGAAGGTACAATTTAACAAAAAGTTGAGAGGGATGTCACATGCACATTTCCAAGGATCTGCTCAGGGCGGGCGGTACAATGTAAGTTGTAAGATTCATCAGTCACATTTCTGGGTTTCCTGGTGACACAGCGACAGAACTCAGCAAGGACTCCATGGGATGCCACACACACAGTAATCCAGTTTTCAGCATTAAAGAGAAATGCTTGGTGTTTCCTGTTCCAGGAGAGATCATGAAAGGCATCTTGCACACGTCTTCAGACAGGTCGCTGCTGATGCTACACTGGGAACAAAGAGCATGTCTCTGTGTGGGGGCGGCGCTGTGGCCCACAACCCACGCTCAGGCAATGCACACCCGGCACGCTTCAGAACAGCCCCAGCATGACGCTTCCAAAGACAAAAGCTGTCCCTGCTGCTGAGGGCAACTGCCAAGCTGGGAGGAGAGCAGCCGGGTACACAGGCTGTGTCCACAACAGACTTCCATGCACCTGCCAGTCAGAGCAGAACCAGTGAGGCCAGCAGAGCAGGCCACAGCAGGAGGTGATAAATGTCAGGACTGCAATGCTCAGTGCACAGGAGGCATGCAGCACCCCAGCAGGTGCACCCCAGCTATGCACCCCGTGGAGGGAGGGATGTGCACACATACAAGTGGTAACCACCCTACCCAGCCCTTCCCTGCCCCTGGGCCTGGGACTGCTTCAACCAAGCTAGACAGGTTTGTTCCCTCCAGCAGTGACCAATGTAGGCATGACATAGGGTGGTGGCTAATCCCTGGATACAGAGCCTTCAGAGAAAGGATTGTCCTATAAAGAGAAACAAACACAGACATCAGCTTTTTCTTGTTGGGGCCATGGAAGTCTGGATGTGATGGCTGGAATGACTGCAGTCATTAATGGCAGTTAAGCACAGAAATCCCTGATGATGCTGTGCAGGACCTGAGCTAATCACCTTGGAATCGTTTTCTTGGCATGACTTTTGTGACATCAGATAACAAAACTTTCTTGTTTAATCCATTCCTTGTAGCTTGCCATCAATTGGTACCCTTCCAAGGCTTGGTTGGAAATGATCTCTCTGGGCCCCTGTTCTTGCCTTTCTAGCTGGAAATTCCAATGCTAGCTTTGAACAGAAACTCCCTGCTCCTGACCCAGCTCTGCCTCCAAGTTACTCAAGTCTCTCTGAGGCTCAGCTTTGTCTCCCATAATTTACATGTACAACCAAGGAATTATGCACAGGTCGGACTGCAGGGTCACCAGGATTAAAAGAGGTAATGCATGCTGGGTGGCCAGCTGACACCAGGCACATAGGAGAGAGCCATGAAGGCTTGGGTATGAGGCAAAGACAGACGCTGTCCTCTGAAATGCATGGTGTGTGTAGCATCTCTGAGGGTGGATGCAGGCCAAGGGACCAGAAGTCACTGGAGAACTGTCGAGGCCTGTAGTTGACACCAGAGGAAAGGACCAGTGAGGACCGGGCTCAGATGGCAGGACTCAGCTACCACAGCTCCTGTTAAGACGCAGGGCTGTCCTTGATTTAGAGAAAGGATGAGTCCTGCCAGGGTCATAGGACACCAGGACCATGTAGGAAACACTGCCCATCTGACCACCCAGGACACACAGACCCAGCAGGGTAGGGTCACTGCACAACATCAAGGGTGCCAGGCAGCAAGCAGCTTCTCCTGGACAGCAGGACTCTTGCCATACTTACAGACCTGGGGAGAGAGCTTAGTGCTGCCTGCACTTATTTTTGGTTTAATTGAAAAGGACTCAATTTGTACAAAGAACAGCACTCAAACCTCTGCTTCTGGAGGCAGTCTGTGTGTGTCCCAGACCTGAGAGTGCATGGTCACCTCAGTCCTACATCACAACAAGGGTGTATGTGCGTGTGTGCACATGTACTGTGTGTGCAGCTGTGCACATTTTTTCCCAACATGGACTTGGATATAAAATTTATTCCGGCGGCACCAACTAGATACATGAGAGCTGTTGGGAGAGGTGGTCAAATATGGACAGTTCTTTGCATGGAGAAAAACATCTTTCACAGAGAAGTACAGCGATAGTAGCAGGGCACCATGTCCTTTGTGTCTGAGCTGGATCTGCTCATCACCCGCTGGCTTTGGGGATGGCCACTTCATCATGAGGCAAACACAGATGACTTTCTTGTACCTCAAATTCAGCTCTCTCTACTTGCCTCTGTACTGGGATCTTCTTGGCAACTGTTATCAGTAATCCAGTTTTGAAGATCTTGTTTTACAGCCACCATACACACACATGCTTTCATCTATCCACACATGCACACAGCCAGCCAGCCAGCCAGCCGTGCGCACATGCATCCATCCCTCATCTAATTGTCCATTTACCCATGCATCTATCCATGTTTCCATATGCCCATGCATCCATCATCCCTCACCCATCAATCCATGTACCCATGTATCTATCCACAAATCCATCTATCCATAAACCCATGCATGCATGCATCTATGCACATATTTATCCATGCACCCATCCATCCACACTCATGGACCTATGCACCCACGGACCAATGCATCTATCCATACATCCCTCTATCCACATACCCATGCATCCATCCAAACATCTATCCATGCACCCATCCATCCACACATCATGGACACATGCATCTATTCATCCACCCACGGACTCATACATCTACCACACATCAATGCACGCATCCATCCACATGTCATGCACCCATTCATCTATCCATACACCCATGTACCCATCCATGCAGCCAAACATCCATACATCCATGGACCCGTACATCTATCCATAGACCTGCTCATGCATTTGCCCATACACACATGTACCCATGTGTCCATCCACATATCCATCTGTACACCAAAGGCACATGTATCTATCCACATGTCCGCTGTCAGGGTTTATATCTGGATGTTCCTCTGAAGTGACATGTACTTAAAGGCAGTGTTTGTGGATGGTGAACGATGATGGGATACTACAACTAGCTTGGTATTACCAGGTGGGCCCCAGTCGGAAGATAGGGGTCACTAGAGGCATGAACTGGGAGGGTATGTCTCCCTCACTAGCTCCTTCTTCACTCTCCATTCCCTGGATGCTAAGAGGAGAGCTACTCAGGCCCTTCTACCATGCTCCCCTGCCTTGGAGCCAGCCAACTGTGGACTAAAACCTCCACAAACGTGAGCCGAAATAAATATCTGTTCCTTTAAGTTGTGGAAATTGGGTCCTGTGTCTCACCAATGAGGAAAGTGACCAAGACATCCCTATACCCATGCATCTACCATTCCTACACCCATGGAACCACCCACTTATTCACCTATCCGTATGTCTACCCAAGCGTCTATCCAGGCAGCTGTCCATGCATTCACACATGCACCATGCATCTGTCTACCCACCCATTTACCCACCTTCTTATCCATCTACCCATCCATGCATCCTTCTACTCAGCCAGCCAACCAACAGGTGTACACCAAGGGCTTGTCTCAGGCCCAGCTCTGTGAGGGATTCTGCTTGTATAGAATTCTGCTGTAAGATTCCCGCAATGCCTAACTTATAGAGGTGAACACCGAGGCCACATTATCTGCCCAGAGCATCCTGTTGAAGTGTGTCAGAAATGGCCCTCAACCTTCAGGCTACCCAACCACAGGCGCTCCTCCTGCCTCTGAGCCCTCCTGCCTCAGCCCCCTGTGCCTATTCACCTCTACCACAGGCTCGTGCCCGTCCCTGGCTGTTCAAGAGAAGCCACACTTTGAATCAAGGCATCACCCCTCACAGACCTTGTGACCTGCAGAATCCTCTGTTGCTTCCACATGCCTTCCTGTCTCATCTGTCAAGAAGTACACAGCCATGACATCTGCGTTTTGGCTTTAATGGCTTCAAACACTGGAGAGCAACGGCAGTGTAATGAAAATGTTCTGATTATCTCTCCTCCAACAACAGGAAAGCCAACAGTGCAGACCCAGAAAAGCCCCAGGAGGGAGAACTGCTGTCTCAGAATGCAGCAGCCAGCATGGGTAGAAATGTAATGACCACAGCTCTATTCCTAGCAAACACTAAGAAAGTTTGTTCATGTCCCCTGAGGACGGCGAGGGCCACATGGGAGCTTAGACTTCCATCCTTGCCTAGCCACCTCTGCACCTTCCAGCCTCTGTACCCTGTTAGGCAGTATCTCCTAAGTCTCTAGAGACCTCCTTCCCACTTCCACAGATCACAGCCTGCAGTGGAGTATGATAAAGTTGTCAGAAAAAATGCGGCACCGTGATAGGAGGAAACTGAAATGCCTCACAACAGAACACCCTCCAGCTACGAACACAACTCTGGGGAGAAAGAACTGAGCTCTGGAGCCAGAATCCACAGAAAAGCTGAGTGCTTGCAGCTCCCTGAGGAAAACTGGTCAGAAAAGCCTCCAAGCCCGAGAGGCACACTGTACTGGGTAGAGATGCTGGGTCTGTGCAGCTCACCCAGGGGGCACAAGTATGCCACAGCTCAGATGCAGCCACGGGGACACAGGATCCAGGAGGCTGTACTACGGGGTGGCGAGAGGGAAAACCACAGCCCCACACCACTCAGCTCCACTGTGAACCTCAAACCACTCCCCATGCTCAAGTCTGCTTAAAAAAAAAATAGAAACGCACTATTCTGCAAAAGACTTTACTGAAAAGTTAAAGTGACAGAACAGACAACAATTCCAGACGTGTCTGCATCAGGAAGCAGGGGCTACCAGGAAGGACCATCTCCCACTTCAAATTCTGGTCAGAAAATCTCTACCAACACTGTGTCCCTGAAACACGTCTGTCCTTTTAGAGAGACACAGCGCTGTGTCAATGTTGCCAGGCAGACGATGCCCCTCAGATTCCATCTTTGAGGAGTTCCTGTGTCCTGTGTGGACAGACACCATCTGTGTCCCCAGCCACCGAGAGCTGGGGGACATAGAGGTGAACAGGGAGGCTGTCCCCTCCTCTGCCTTCCTTGGGTCCATGGACCCCACAGAACATCCCACTCGCCGCCTCCTGGGGGCTCTGCTAATGATTATAAATGGCAAACAGTCTCCAATTTAATTGCAAAAGCTAATGATGCAGGGAGCATAAGATTAGATTCACCACAGAAGGCAATATCCTCAAACAATAAAAAAAATGAGAAGCCAGAGTGGAGAGGCCGAAATCGATGGGAAGGTTCTGTATTAAATACCATAGCAGAGGGGCACAGAGGGATATTGACAGAACTGCTGACGGCAGATAAAAAAGGAGGAGAGAAAACTAAATTGATCTCTGTAGAAGATAAGTTACAGATTAATCGGCCTACCATGAAATGCTTGGGAGATGACCTGGGTGTGCAGGCGCATTTGCCGCCTGATTACAGAGTAGGTCGGCGAAGGCGGGTGAGTGCCACCATGCCCAGCACACCAGACTGGGGCCTGGGCCTCTCTCAAGCACCCCAACTCAGGGCTACATGACCACAGTGAGGTCCTCTCAGCCGTTCCTCAAGTGGCACCGCAAAGCCCAGTCGACTGCATGTGACAGGGCATCTCCTCCTTCCAAAGCTTCCAGCAGCTGGAGCCCAGCTGGAGGGCTTCCATGGCCAGAATTTGACAAACTCTGGAAGGTAGGCCACTCGCATGTCCTTGGCCCTCCACCTACCGGTGTCCCTGGGCTAATCCCACAACTGAGTGTGTTCTGAGCTTCCTGTTTTACCTTGAAAATTTATGTGAAATTTGGGTTCTATTTCACACTATGGAAATCTGGCTGGTTTTCTCTTTTCATTTTTCTTTTTTAATTTTTTCTTTTTTTTTTTTTTTTCCTCTTTTTGAGACACAGCTTTTATTACGTAAGTTCAAGCTGACCTTGAACTCACTTTATAGCCCAGGCTGGCCTTGACCTTGCAGGGACCCTCTTACCTCAGCCTCCTGAGTGCTGGGATTACACGTGTGTGCCACCAGACCCAGCCTAGGCTGATTGGGAAATAAAAATGAGTTTTCCTTAAACGCTATCAACACTTTAGGAAAATCGGCCAACTCTCTGTTTTTCACAAAAGGCTTTGACTTTTAAACTTTAACAAGCCACTTAATATTTTAAAAAGTCCAACTTTCCATGCCACGTATTAATAATGACCAATCGTTACTCATGTCATCTCTTTAACCCAGAGGGTTGAGGGAAGGATTTATTAATATTGTAAAGCACCACAAGGGAAAAAAAGCTAAGCAAGCATCCAAGCGGCAAATAAATATAATGTGGACTGTCCGTAAAGAAATCCAGCTGACGGATACAGCTGAGAGCACTGGTGGTAACGGGGCCTTGAATATGGAAGTTAGGAGGTCTCTCTTCAGACCCTCAACATTTCTGTCCTGAACTTGTTACTTTGGCATAAGCAAATGAGGTGTAACTATAAATTTATGTTTTAAGAAATACATTTGAAAAGAAACTCAGTGAAACCTGTTGAAAATACAATGGAAGGGGTCTCAAGCCGGGGAGACAGCTCATGGGCACAAGTGCCTGCCTGGCAAGTGCAAGGTCCTACGTTCAATCCCCGGTTCTGCAAAAAAAGAAGAAGAAAAACAGGGGGTTCTCTTGCTGCAGCAACACGAGTGGGAGCACCAGGAACTCAGGCTTAGAGTGAGACAGTTCAGATTGTTTTAAGAAAATGCCAGACAAACCAGACATGAGGGAAATCTCCAGCTTTGATAAGGCCATGCTGAAGAAGACAGAGATGCAGAAGAACACCCTGCCGACCAAAGGGGCCATTCAGCAGGAAAAGCGGAGTGAGATTTCCTAGGAGCCCAGAGGATTTCCCACCCCCATCATCTCCAAGACACCTCCCCGCACGCCGCTCCGTCATGATGTGGAAGAAGAGCCACTTGCAAGATGGACACAAACCACAAGCTGCACTGTGAACGTGGGCATTCTGCACTGATGCCACTGAACCATGGGTCTCTTAAGGGGACTCCCCCTAATTGACTGCCAAATTCTCTGCTTTGCCCTGGGATATTATAGAAAATTATCTGGCCGGGCGTGGTGGCTCACGCCTGTAATCCCAGCACTTGGGAGGCTGAGGCAGGAGGACTGGTGCGAGTTCGAGACCAGCCTGAGCTACAAAAGTGAGCTCAAGGCCAGCCTCAACTGCATAGCAAGACCCTGTCTCAAAAAGACAAAAAAAAAAAAAATTATCTGTATGTTGAATGAAAAGAAAACAAATCTTGTGGCATGGTGAAAGAAAGAAAGAAAGAAAGAAAGAAAGAAAGAAAGAAAGAAAGAAAGAAAGAAAAGAAAGCAGGCAAAGAAAATACAACAGGGCTTAATACAATAAAACAAATACAAGAAAGTCCTAGGCTTAATTAATCTTTGGACACACACGCGCATGCCTGTGCACACATGCGCACACACACACACACACATGCATACAGGGGCAGTGGTGCAGACAGAATCCCAGCACAGGGGCAGTTAAGGCAGGGGGATTGTTGTAGCAGGTCTGAGGCAGCCTGGGCTACACGAGCTCAAATTGAGCCAGACTACACAGCAAGTCCCTATTTCAAAAACCAAAGAGTAAAAGAAAATTTTAAGGACTCAAAAATATTCATGAGTATCTATTCTATGTAAGACAAAATATTCAAAGTAATGAATAATCATTTTTATGACCATTATGGTTTATGTCTAGCTGTCCCACCAAAGCCTCATGCAATCATGGGGCAGGGACTTCTAGAGTTTGAAACTTGACTCATGAGCCACTGGGATTCTGTGCTTTAGTACTGATGAGATTACGGGTCTGAGTACTGCTGGGAATTATAGGTATGGCCTGAGGTGGTTAGGCTAAGACAGAGAGCCTGATGTAAGTTAAAAGAGAGACAGAGAGACAGACTCAGGCTGTTGTTCTGCTGCCCTGTTTGGTTGGCTGCCTCTGTCACCATTTTGTTGCTGTACCGCCGCCATGAACTGGATACTGTCTGCTCTGTTCCACTCAGCCTTGGGCCAGCCAAATATGAACTGAAACCTCCAGTAACTGTGAGCTAATAAACCTTTCCTGACTTCATTTTGGTTGTCGAGTATTTGTCCCAGCAACAAGAGAAGAGTAACTAAGACAGAATTTGGAACTAAAGAAGTAAGGTTCATTGCTGTGGCTATACCTGACAATGTGGATTACAAGCTTTTGGGAATGGCTTATGGGAATAGATAGGAAAGGCTCAGAGATGTCGGCTAGAAGTGAAGTACTGGAAAAGCTTCTGCCATTCTGTAGAGGAGATTTTGGTCAGAGCTCAGATCAGAGGACTGACTTGAAGCCTGGGTATAAAGAATGGCTTAAGAGTAGAGAATGGCGAGACCAACCTGGGCTACCAAAGTGAGCTCAAGGCCAGCCTGAACTGCACAGCGAGACCCTGTCTCAAAAAGACAAAAAAAAAAAAAAAAAAAAAAAAAAGAGTAGAGAATGGAAAGGTTTGGAGAGGTCATCTACTTGTGAAGAGCTGGAGAAGCTTCAGCTGTTCTGTAGGGGAGATTCTGATCAGAACTCAGACCAGACGACTGACAGAAGGTCTGCCTATAAAGACCTCGCTGAGGAGGTTTCTGCTGGGAAAAATGACAGCATTGGTCAATGGACTCCAGATGGTTTGTGCTATGGATTGGCTGAAAGTCTGTTGGAATTTTGCTTGTGCCCAGAGACTTTGCCTAAGACTGAGATGAAGCATGGTGCACTGATTAATCTTTCAAGAGATATTTCAAAGCAGCGAACTATTGGGGCGGTGGCATGGTTGTTATTGGCAGCTTTTAGCCAGATTTATGTTGAAAATCAAGAGCAAAAAGTCAAGCAGGATGATTTAAAATATTGTGTGTTTGGCCAGGAGGGAAGCACCAAGAAAGCTGTGGACTGCAAAGATGGAGCTAAAAGGATCTCCAATGCTGGGAAGGAACCAGAGAATCAAAAGGTTGGCCTGAGGGCGTCACAAGAGATGGCAGCCCTCCATCCTTTGCAGCTCCATAATTACAAAGCAGAGAGGCTTTCCCTTAAGAAGAAACCTCCAGACACCCAAGTACCAGAATGGCGGCAGCGGCCAAACCAGGTTCCAAAATGGTGCTGGCATGGAGAATTTGTTTTTCAGAATCAAGATCAGAGTGTTCATCAATCCAGGCACCCCACCCCTACAGCCAAGAGAAAAGGAAGCCCGGCTACAGCTCTAGCTGGCAGCAGATCTTGACATCATCCATGTGACATTGGTTTTAGGCGCATTCAGAATGCAAGAGTTGTTAAGAAGGCTTCCACCTCGATTTCAGAAGAAGGCCTGGGAGGCCAGGCAGTGTGCCCCTGAGAGGGCAGTGTATAAAGCTGTGTATGAGAAGATTGTTCAGTGGAAACCCCAGAAGTTTGGAAAAGCCAGGAATGTAGATCGTGCGAAGAGAGAGCAAAGCCGGCCTAAGAGAAAAGCCATGGAAACTACCACCAAGAGTGCCTTAGAGACAGAGCTGCATGGAGCCCACAACTTAGTGCAGACTGTTTTGGATGCTCCAGTTGGAACTATGGGATTTAATATTTACCTTGCTGGATTTTGGACATGTATTGGTCCCAATGTTTTGTATTACCCTGTTTGCAACTTTTGGATTGGTAATGTTTATCTTGTACATTTGAATGTTGGATATGGATATGTACCTTTGAATGTTGAATATGTTTAACTTTTCTATTGTACAGGTGCTCACAGTTGAGAGTTTGCCTTGGATCTTGGAGACTTGGGACCTGAACTTTTCAGCAATGCTGAAACTGTTGAGACTTTGGCAACTCTTCCAGATGGACTAAAATGTCTCTTGAACAAAGGCATATGTATGAGACTTTAGGGGTCCAGAGGCAGAATGTTACAGTTTATGTCTAATTCTTCACCCAAAGCCTCATGCAACCATGGGGCAGGGACTTCTACAGTTTCAGACTTGACTCATGAGCCACTGGGATTATGTGTTTTAGTACTGATGAGATTATGGGTCTGAGTACTACTGGGAATTATAGGTGTAGCCTGAGGCAGATAGGCTAAGGCAGAGAGACTGATGTAATTCAAAAGGGAGAAAGAGAGACAGACTCATGCTGTTGCTCTCTGCTCCCCTGGTTGTTCCCTTACCCCTGTCACCACTTGCTGTTCTGCTGCCAAGAACTGCTCTCTGCCATGTGCCTCTCTGCCTTGGATCCAGCCGAGTGTGGTCTGAAACCTCCAGTCACTGTGAGCTAAATAAACCTTTCTTTCCTCATTTTGGGTGTTGGGTATTTGTCCCAGCAAAGAAAGGAGAGTAACTAAGACAGTGACTCAGGCAAATACATTAAAAAGCTAGCTAATATCATTAAGTAAGTACTTTATATGTGCCTCTACTTGAAAATGTGACACTGACAAACTATACATTAATCACTGGCCAGATCAATTATTTAAATACAGAATAATCAAAAATTGTTTATCTTTTCTCATTAATTTTTATAAGCTAATAGGAAATACAAAAACAATGACTTTATCAAATGTATTCAATATAAGAACTGACAGGTTGAAATGACACATGCTTGAGTGATAGCATGCAAACAAACACGCTGCCTGCGTAATGCTCAGGGTAAACTGTTAAGTGGCTAAAAAGCCACTTATTGCCGGGTGTGGTGGCTCACGCCTGTAATCCCAGCACTCAGGAGGCTGAGGCAAGAGGATCGGTGCAAGTTCGAGACCAGCCTGGGCTACAAAAGTGAGCTCAAGGCCAGCCTGAATTGCATAGCGAGACCCTGTCTCAAAAAGACAAAAAAAAAAGCCACTTATCATGAAGCCGTGTATGGCAGTGCATGACTGCAATCCCAGCACCCTGGAAGGCTGAGGCAAAAGACTGTAAATTCAAGCCCAGTCTGGGCAACTGAGCAACTCTGTGCTCAACATAAAAAAATAAAAAGGGCTGGAGATGCACCTCAGTGCAAAGGCCCTGAGTGCTGGGGTGGGGTGGGGAGGGAATTATTAAAAGAACAGCAGACTTCTGAATGCACCAAGACCCTTGGATAAACCAAGGGCAGGTGGAGCTCTGTCTGTGAGGCCTGTGCAGTACCTCACAGGGCTCCTTGCTTTCAGGGATCCTTAAAGACATGCAAATCAAGAAGCATATTCTGAATTTCACTCAAAGGTCTTATTCCAAAGCAAAGCCCCCAGTCCCTGCTGTTGTCCTGCTTACCACCGCCTGGCTGGAGCTTTCCTGGAGGTCCCAGAGCAGGATGTGGTTATCGGCCAAAGAAATGACTTTCTTCCCATCTCCCATGGGCTCCCATGTGATGCTGAGAGGAAGAGAAATGCCAAGGATCAATGGAGACACTGCAAGCACTCGCCGACTTGTCCCTCAGAGCACTATGGCCGACATCATGATGGCGTGTGTGTGTGTGTGTGTGTGTGTGTGTGTGTGTGTGTGTGTGTTTCTGTGTGTGTAGTTTTCCCACATCAATGACTATTTCATAATTTCCTAACTCTGGTGTTTCATTAATTGGCTTCAATCTCCATATCTATTCTTTTACGTTCCATTTATACTTCTGTCTCTGCCCTTCTCACGCTGTATCAAATCTCTCCTCTCTCCTCTCTTCTTATACATAAATATTATCATTAATGCCTCTTTTTAGTTCTATTTTATTTTTTGACTTATCTTCCATTATTGCCCTCCTTTGTTTTTCTGGGTAGGTGGAGTAGTAAGAAACTTTTAAAGTAAGTGTTATTTGACAAAACATACTTGGTTCTTAGGATGTGGATATTATTCGGAGCTAATGCACTCCACAAGAAGTTCTGTGGGGGCTGACCTGAGGGCTGCGCAAAGGGTCAAGAAGATGCCCTCAAACTGACACACACTCACAGCCAGTGGCATATCACAGAGAGAAAGCTATTTACGAAAAAGGCCTTGACTATGACATGTGCATTGCTGATCTGTAAACTTCAGCACAAAAACACAAGAACCACAAGAAAATAAAGCAACAAAATGGTTCCCCAAAATTTGAAACTCTTGTAAAACTGGTTGCACAGATATCAATGTGGATAAAATTACAAAGAATTTTAAAAGCCCTTCACTAAAATGATCTCTGAGATCAAAGAATGCCAAGCACCCCACAGACAATAGAAATAAGCAGCTGGGTGAATTAAGGAAGACTACGCAGGATAGGAAAGACCAGTCCAATAGTGAGTCAGATGATCTAAAGGAGAACATCAGAAATCCTGGAAAGAAAAACCTCAAATAACTGAATAAAAAAATAAAATAAAATAAAATAAAAACTTAATTGAAAGTTTTAGCAGGGGGCTAGATGAATCAGAAGAAAAAATATCAAGGCTTGAAGACAAGACAGATGCACTAAAATATTCAGTAAGTAATAAAGAAAAAAAGTAAGACTGAATGACAAGAGTACTCAAGAGCTCTTGGTCAACTCTAAAAGAACAAATTTAAGACTCAAAGAGGTCTCAAAGAGCATGAAGAAGTACAGGCTAAGGAATAGTTAATGAAATTATAGAAAAGAATTTCCCAAATCCGGAAGATGGCATAGACACCCAGGTAGGTACTAGATGCACTGAGAAACCCAAATAGGCCTCACCAGAAAGGAAGCTCTCTACTACAGGTCAGTCAAATTTGAAAGAAAAAAGAAAATCTAATCTGATTATATCTAGGTTATCTTTTAAAACAGAAAAGAAAATAAAGACTAACCAAGACAGTAAATCTACTACTAGTCTAGCACTGCAGAAAGTACTCAAGGGAATAGGAAACATATGGGAAAAGATAATCATAGCCAAAAGACCAAGGAAAAGAATATCTCACTGAGAGTAGATAAATGAAAATCACAACTGAATTAAACATATTAAAAAATAGCAAAATGAGGGCTGGCTAAATAGCTCGGGTTAAAGTGCCTACAAGCAGGTGCAAGGGCCAGGGGTTCAATCCCCAGGCCTGCCATGCCAGCCCCACCCTCAGGGCATGCTGAGACAGCAATTGAGATTGAGTATGGTGACATGTGCCTGTAATCCCAGCTCTTGGGAAGCTGTAAACAGGTGGATCACTAGGTGTCCCATCTAATAGTGAGACCCTGAACGCTCTGTAAACTCTTCCCTAAAATACAAAACTAAACTAAACTAAACTAGGACCAGCCAAATAGCTCAACAGATTCAAGTACCTACAAGCAGGCACAGGGGCCAGTGGTTTGATCCCCTCACCCTGCCCCCCATGCCTGGCTGGCTGCACACTTGGGGCACGTGAAGACGCAATTGAGACTGGGTGTGGTGTTGTGTGCCTGTAATCCTAACCCAGCTCTTGGGAGGCTATAAACAGGTGTATCACTACCAGTCCAATCTAGTAATGAGACCCTGAATACCCTGTAAATCCTTCCCTAAAATAAAAAAAGTATATAAAACATATAGCAAAATGATAGAAAT
Organism: Myocastor coypus; assembly: GCA_004027025.1. Taxonomy (NCBI): domain Eukaryota; kingdom Metazoa; phylum Chordata; class Mammalia; order Rodentia; family Myocastoridae; genus Myocastor; species Myocastor coypus. Next base: position 174,526 of record PVJA010000423.1, read on the forward strand.
TAGTATATACATTTCAATGTTTCAGTGATAAGACCTTATGAAATGGTCTTAATTCTCCAATTAAAAGACACAGACTGGCAGATCACACACACACACACACACACACACACACACACACACACACACACACACCCCAACTATATTTTGCCTGCAAGAAACACATCTCAGTGAAAAAGAAACAGACTGAAAGTGAAAAGCTAGAAAATAATCCTCCAAGCAGCTGGAGCCCCAAAACTAGCAGCAATAACTATAACATCTGACATAACAAAATTCACACTAAAATTAGGAGAGACAAATAAAGCCATTGTACATTGTACATTGTACATTGGAAAAAGAAATAATTCACCAAGTGTTATGGTTTATGTCTAGTTGTCCCCCCAAAGCCTCATGGAGTCATTGGGCGGGGACTTCTAGAGTTTGAGACTTGATCCATGATCCCTGGGATTATAGGTTTAGGTACTGATGGGATTATGGGTGGAAGTACTTCTGGGATTATGGGTGTAGCTTAGGGCGGGAGCTAAGGTGGAGAGCCTGAATGTAATATAAAGAAAGACAGAGAGGCAGACTGGAGCTCTAGCTGTTGCTTGAGCTGGTGCTGCTGCTCTGCTGCCCTGTTTGGTTTGCTGCCTCTGCCACCATTTTGCTGCTGTTCTGCCGCCATGAACTGGATGCTCTCCGCCCTGCTCCACTCAGCCTTGGGCCAGCCGAATATGGACTGAAACCTCTACCAACTGTGAGCTAAATAAACCTTTCCTTCCTTCATTTTGAGTGTCGGGTATTTGTCCCAGCAACGAGCAAAAAGCAACTAAAACACCAAGAAAAGATGACGTTGGAAATACAGCAATGCCATGCCTCTTGAATGCTTCTGCTCATGAACAATTTGGTTTGCAAACAGAAGCATTCAGCAAAATTTTGCTTCCACGTAGCCATCTTCCCCAGAACTGCAGAACAAGTTCATGAACCAAGGCACCACTACCTACACTAACATCGTAGGCATACTTGGCTTAATGGGGCAGAAATGCAGCAACAGTGGGTGACTGCTATACCTGCCATACATACTGTTATGGCTTATGTCTAGTTGTCCCCCCAAAGCCTCATGGAGTCATTGGGCGGGGACTTCTAGAGTTTGAGACTTGATCCTTGATCCCTGGGATTATGGGTTTTAGTACTGATGGGATTATGGGTGGAAGTACTTCTGGGATTATGGGTGTAGCCTATGGCGGGAGCTAAGGCAGAGAGCCTGAATGTAATATAAAG